>CAVNYN010288868.1:0-21880 GCA_963692815.1 Nyctanthes arbor-tristis | reverse complement strand
GTTCCCCCCCCCCCCCCCCCCCCCGCCAAAAAAAAAAAAAAAAAAGAAATGAAATACCAATTGAGAAAATTCTTTTTATGAGTTAATTCCGCGTATAGTTCTCAACTTTTACACTTTCTATCAGTTGGGTCTCTATTATTTTTTTCTCAACGCCATGAGTTTCCAACCTTTTATAAATTTGCACATAAGGTCCATTATGGCATTCATACTCTCACTCTTTACATTAAAAACAAAAAAACAGAATTTGAAAAAATAAAAACAAAAAACTAATAAGTTTTGCCCGCCTATCTAGCTACCCATCCCAACCCTACCCCCAACCTTACTAGAAATAAAAATTACTAATATAGTTTTTTTTCCTTCCCTTTTGAGGAAAACCACTCATTTTTCCCGCAATTTCCAGCAGTAATGGGAGGAGCAGGCAACAAAATGAGGGTATCTTCTTTTGCTGCCAAAATTGACTGTTAGAATTTGCTAGTGACGATCAAGTTGGAGGTGAGTAAATCTATAGGTAGGGTGGGAAAGAAATTATTTTCTTCATTTTTATTATTTTTTGGTTTTTTTTTTAAATTGATTTCACTTTTATTTAAAGAGTAAGTAGGTATAAGGCCATATTTATGGGATTAAATGTGTAAAGTTATAAACGGTTGGAGACCCATGGCAATGAAAAAAGGATGGGGACATAACTTATATAATGTACAAATGTTTGGGACCGTATGTGAACTTTACCCTTCTTTTATTTCATTTTCAGACTTTTCAAACAAGTATACAGTAGTTATTTACTGGGCTATTTGAATCTCATTATAATTTATCATGCATGGTAAAAATAAGTGATGGAGCTTTCATTTGAGTTTGAAAAGATGTGGTGTAAACATTTAATAATTAATTGTTGAATCAATAGTGAGTAGGATTGTGATGAAACATTAAAATTAAAATGAGAATAAAACACCCCTTTAAATATGGCGTAGTCGAAAGCTTGACGAATGCAATAAATAATTAAAGTGATATTCCAAAGACACTTTCTGATAAAACATAAAATGTTGGACGGGGAACTCTACCTAAAGCTTAAGCAGGCAAACCGGCACTTTTTATTTTCTAAAATGAAAAAGATGATATATTTATATAAGTAATATTACTGAATGGTCACTAGTTGTGGGGTTTGATAAAGATTAATCTAGCTGAAAATGATTTCTTCCCACCCGTCTAGCAGGTTATCACGCTAGACGGGTGACATGCCCCATGTGCACATGGGCGCTGCCTAATGACATCCCCCATATAGGTAGGTGGCAGGACATATGGGAGGAGATCACAACTATAGCCCGCCACCTATATGAGAGGAGATCACAACTTTTAATCTAGCTACTTCTTTGAGAACATAATAAAACAATTCCTCCCTTCTTTGTCAATTGAGAAACGAAGATGATTATATCCTTTTGCTAAAAGATAACGAATTAAGCTTAAACACACACACACACATACATAATCCACTGGACAACTTTGATTGGATACTTGAGGTTGCCATCCATGCTCTTTTAGAATATATATTGATATAATAACTAATTATATACAGATATATATATATATATATCATATATATATCACGGTAATCTTGAGGTTTTTATACGGCAAATTAATCTTCTCAAAATGGGAGTGAGGACTGAGTACCTTAAATACATTGGAACCACAGCCACAATAACAAATAGAAAGATTTGTCCTGAAGAGCATTTCCAATGGGGAAAATTCACAAAACCAAATAATATTGGGGGATAAATACCCATTTTTTGAGGTGAAAAAACTTCAATAAGCGGGCCACTCCGTTTTTCCCATTACATTTCCCCCTATATTTTCTCCCAAATTGAGTATGTGGTGTGACACCATCGTGAGGTTGTGTTTGGGATGACTAGCATTTTAATTTAACATTATATTAATAATAATGGGGGGGTGTATATAATTATGTGTGTGTGTCGAGAATAGTGGCTAGCGAACATTTATCTTCTAAAAATTTGGTAGCTGTAAGGCTCTGACATGCGTTACAATTAGAAAAATAAATTGTTCTTTGAGGAATTTCAATTTGACGTTTTGAATAACTTTTTCTCAAGCTTAAAATATAGAAGTTTATCATGTATATTAATTTCAAATTTCTATTCAATTTGATGTTTTGAATTTAAGTTGTTTAATTTAATCACATTCTATATGCTCACAACAGGTAAAGGTACTAATTATTATAGAATAATGCAGAATAATGCTAAATAGCATTATTATATTGAATTTTTTTTAAATACAATTACAATTCGTCTCATTGCAGTACAAGTGTATATAGATATATATACTTCTAAAACACATGTCACATAAATTAATCAATAATACAAACCGAGTAATGTTCACTCACCCACTATGGGTGGAGTTACACCGCCCACTTCTAGCGTGTCACACACATAGTCAACACATATAGCGGTCATGTGTGTGCCACGTCAGGCCATGTCACTGCCACGTCAGAAATGGGTGGTGTAACTCCTCCCATAGTGGGCTGATGAATAAAATTAAATATAAACCTCTATATATGAGACTACATGAAAACAAACTCCTATATGTGAGATTACAAACTACATATAAAATATAGACAAACCCACCGCATTGAAGGAATCGAACTTGGAACCTCTACGTTCCAAACCTCAACTTTAGTCCTCTAATAAATGGGTCAAGGCGTCATTGACAACATTATTATATTGAAATTGATTGTACATTTGTACGTGCATTTAAATTTATCTTATGATGGTATGTTGTAATGTTAACTTCTTTATTATTTATGATGATATAACTAGATTTTAGAAAAAATTGTTTCAATGACAACTAGTTCCACTAAATTTAAGCGTCAATGTTTTTTTATTAATTCTAATATAAATCGAGCCATTTTCCCTCACATAACATGGTCACCTCGGTCTTTCATTATTGTTTTTCATTTCATTTATTCCAGCTTGTTCTTAAAAGAAACTAGAATCAAATAAAAAGCGGTCGATATAGATTAAATTAAATTTACTTAAAACTTTTAAGTTTGACAAGATTTCTTTTCAGGGTTAATAATCTAGTACTAGTATAGTTCTCACTTTTAAAACAGGCTAATAGAAGACAAATAACTGTCATTCTCTCACACTTAGACTATTGTTCGTTCCTGAACAACAAACAATACAAAATAAAAACACAAGAAGAAGCACACAATACTTCAACTTTCATCACATATGAGACAATAACTCACACTACTTTTTTAATCAATACAAAGCAAGTCTGCTTAATAAAAAGTCTCCAAAGAAATGCAAGAGTTTTGAGAAATTTTCACTCTTTTTTTTCAAGTACTGGTTAACCCTTGAAACTCATAAAATGTCATGAACAAGTACCCTCAAGCAGCTATTAGAATCATAAAACAAAGCTTGTATCTGAAATGACATAACTCTGATTGGCTGACTCTCACGGATAAATTCACTCTTCGCTTAAGTGTTTAAGGGCTAAGTGTTTACGCTCAAAATTCTCTACAGGCGATTTCTATTATAGGCTTATAAAATTTCTCATTCTCTAACATTTGTGTGAACACGCATGACACAAATTATAAGGTCTTTTAAGGGTTATAATGGGGTTAAGGGTTAAAGTGGGAAAATTTGAGAAGTGAGGCTAATAAACCATTTGAACTAATGAAACACAAATTTATAACATTTAAGCACATTCATCTCGTGAAACCACTACTCTCTTCGTCCTTTTAACTCTGCTAGCATTACCCCGTATAATAGCAACATATCCCAACCTCTAAAGGTAATCCATGCCTCTATTTCAAAAAGAATCAATCCTTTATCTCGAATTTTATCAGAAATTCCCTTTTCTATTTTTTTCTTGTCGTCTTTTTCACTGTTGCTTTTTTTTTCCTTTTTCTCTTTTCTGTTTTTATTTTCTTTTTTTTCCTGTTCTTTTTCGCTTTTTCTCATCAATCTTTTTTTCACAAATCACTATCATTTTTTTCACTCTCCTTATCTTTTTACACATCAAACTATACCAGTTTAAATATAATTAGGGATGGCAATTTCAAACGCGAAACTCGAAACCTGCGAGTACCCACCCCGTTAACTATTGTGTTGGTTACGGGGTCAAGAATTCCGCCCTAAACTCTTATCGGGTCGGAGACAGGTTGTGGCCGTCCCGAACCACCCGACCCCGATACCTGATGTGATTTTTTTTAATTATAAAAACATTTTTGATATAAAAGAAGGGATAGTGAGGAATTAAAGCCTTGTACTCAAACTTAAATTAACAAGCCTTGGCCACTTTGTCAATGTTCGTTTTGCCAAATTTTTAGATAACTCTAATACTAATTCAAAATTTGAGTTTCTTTAAAATAAAAAATAAAATCAAGATAGCACAAATGTTTTTTGCCCAATGTTCTTTTTTTTATTTTGTTATATGTTACTTGGATATGTATTTGTTGAATGGTTTAATGACATTGATAATTTGGACTTGATGTATAATTTAAATGGTTTTCATGTAGCTTCTGTGTATTTTAAAAAAAGATTTTGGATTTTTTTAACGGGGCGGGTAACAGGTATTTTTCTCGTATCCGCCACGAACCTCTCCTGCCCCGTACTCGAATCGGGTACGGGGCCGGGGCAGGGAAAAGCATACCCGCCCTGAACCTGCTCCATTATCATTTCTAAATATAATCAATTGGACTTCCTCACATTTTTTTTGCCAAGACCTTATCAATAATAACCATTCCCCCATACTTATATCTCAAGCAGTAAAATCAATCACAAATCCACTAGTCTATTGACAAGGTAAAGATATATTCTGTTTTCAACTCAAGACTAGTGTTAAAATGTGTAAAGAAAAAAATATGCTATAAGGCTCAAAAGGGGTTATGCAAAAAATAATTAATCGACGATGTAGGTTTTTTAGCTAAAGTGGTTAATAGGAAAGAGTGTATTAATCATTTTCATGTCATATACATAGCAATGCAGCCTCAGAGAGAAATAAAGCAAGTTCTAGAGAAGCAAACCCATGAAAGAATATCATATATGAACAAAGATAGTGAGACTGATAAAAATATGTCAGTCAAAGGCTCAAAAATCACACCAGGTTAAATTTCTCAACTTAATCCAGCCATAACAATTTCAGGCAAAGTAAATAAATAAAATGTATGAGTTTACTAATTCAATCATGTTATGAGTTTTTTCAAGCCAAAAGCACCGATCTTTTGTTTTTCTATTTTTTTCCAACATTACCTAAAATCCTAATTCCAACAAAGCTATATTTTAGTTAAATCCAGTACTTTTAAAATCATAAGTCACTTTGTTACATGTTCACAAAACATCATACTTTACTTTACTTTCTTTATTATTTTTTTAAAAAACAAAAAACACAGCAAATATATGCACTTTTTTTAACTTAACATAGAAAGAACTAAACATACTACTTGACGAACAATACTTTTCAAACAGTACAATTTAAACTTAGACAATATGCAACTTAAGTACAGACTAAGAGTTAGCAAAAAAATATATAAATCAGATAAAATAAATCACATATAGTCATTCCCCCCACACTTAAATTCTACATTGTCACAATGTAGATTAAAAAAGAACAAAAATAGGGAGAAAGGGTTTTAGGACTCTCTGGGGGTATGGCTAATTGTGAGTTTAAATCGTGGTCTGATAGGACGAATAGAGTAAGGCCAGTATGACTAGTCTGAACTCCGACAATAGGGGAAGAATCTGTGAAAATAATAAAAAGAATATGACAGCCGTGATTCCTAGCAATTATAAGAAATAATAATAAATTAAAAGTTAATTATAAAATGAGATAAGGGAAACATGTCTTAATTTCTAATGCAAGTCCTAAAATCTACATGCAATGTAATACAATAAAGTAAAATAATGAGTTGTTTCCCATTTAACGCTTTATTTATAGTTTAGAGTTTGACTATAAGAAATAATTTGTAGGGAATTTTGAATAGAGTTTTTGTTGCTCTGCCTAACTTGCTAAGACTAACTTTGTTCCCGTCTTCAGGTTTTCTCTAAAAATTTACTCTGTTCTTTTCATATAAATATGAATTGGCATCTCCATTGATCTCAAATTGTATTACGAAAACTTCAACGTTCTCGTCTTATGCAATAACAAAATCAATTTTAGAACTCATGAGATTAGAGAATTGCTTGACAATTGCCCAATCATAAAAAGTGATTTTTAGAACTTGCACTTCTAAGACCACTTCCTCATCATTCTCATGTTTTTCTTCTATAATCGAGGTTGTTGGCATTTTCTCTTCGTGGAGAATATTAGAATGGTTGATAACTTAAGAGATTCCATCTTGTTGCCTTTTATCATTTCCCAAAAATTCTACATGCTCAAGCCCTTCTGAAACTAAATGCATGTATGGACAATAACTTAGTTAATGATATTCACTATAAAATTTACACATTATATCCCAATAAGATGCTAGATGTGCAACCGAGCAATTACTTGTTTCATGATTTGCACAACAATAATCACACACTAAGTCGGTTTCTATCTCTTGACTCTTAAGTTTCTTCTTACATTCTTTCAATTATGCTAGTAAATATTGATCTATTCTCCATACGCTTTAATAGTTTTCATAGACAAACTAGCGTTTGAACACTAGTAATAATCATCATTCATCCTGAAAAGAATAAGGCAAACAAATCAAATAGAAAAATAAAATTCAAAGTAAAGCTATAACTAATTGGTATCGATATCAATCACGACCCCCGGCAAAGGCGCTAAAAACTTTTTCGGTAAAATACGTATGTAAAATCTGCAAGTGCACGGGTCGAATAAGGAATAAAGTAGAAAATGAGTCTGAGTTATCATTCTCACGAGGATCGAATTGCGTACCGAAATTATTAGTTCTAATTTTATCTGAACAATCCAATAATTGTGGTTACGGCAAGGAAATAAAATAAACAAGTAAATAAAACTAAGAAAATAAAATATGTACAATATTTTAAAGGGAATAATTTAATAGATATGTGTCAGGACTCACGACTTTACTATAATTAGACCACCTAGTCTTGCGATATTTAATCTATGTTAACGTCGAATCTCACTAAATTAACTAACTACTCTTCTCGAAACTAGTTAATCTTACTTAATTAGATCATCTCACCTATCTCTAAGTGAGCGCGTTATCAACCTCTTAAATGCATTAAGTAACAAGAAATCATATAAGCCCCCCCGAAATTCAACTTACGGCGACTACACTAACTACAAGCAAACATCTTTGTCTTGTTTAAATTAACGATTCTTATTACATAAACTAACTTAAATATTCCTTTCCGGAGTTCAATAAAAGTCCATAGATTCATTTATTCATTGGCGACAAAGATGAATATAAAACAGTAATCAATAAGAATTTAACATAAAAATTAATTGTATAAATTTAGCATAAAAAATATGTCTATAGTCCTAACTAGGTTACATCCCTCTAAGTTAAAATCAATTACACATCATGAATGAAAAACGCAAATAAAATAAAGGAATAACCCGGGTAATTAAATCTTGACTAAGATGAAGAACTCTTGTACCAAATTTCTCCTTCTTGAATCTTGAACTTGATTCCTAAGCCTCCAAAGGTCTTGTGTATTTCTCCCCCTTTTCTATAGTGTTTTCTGTATTATGTCTCTTCTTTTTTCTCCTTGGCCCGACCTATTTTTATAAGGTCTAAAAATCCTTTAAAATGAAGAAAATATGTGCTCTAAAGTTTGTCATAAAAGGAATTCTAACTGAAATAAGAAAACTCAAAAATTTCGCGAAAACATGAACATGCGGCCGCATGGGTCTTTTGAATGTGGTCGCCTTGGCCGCATAGGCCAGACATGTGCGGTTGTATTTTTTTGCATCTCCTCTGAACTAGCCATGCGACCGCACACCGGCCGCAATTGTCTCTGTTAATTTCTCCCTTCGCACATGTGGCCACACATGGGCCACACAGATCCTGAACTCTTTTTCTTTTTGTGCCTTTAACTTTTCATTGTGCTCATTTTAGGTCCTTAACTTCATAATTTGTGTAATGTTGATCCAAATTCATCCATTTTAACTTCTACTTAGATTTTAATCTACAATTTATCAAACTAAACGTAATTGTAAACTTTTAAACATAATATCACACAATTAACAACACATTTAGGGGATGTAAACATCACAAATTAATGTCTATCATAAATAATGATAAGTGTCAATTGTCGAGCTAACATTCACGTCAGTAATTAGTATCATAAAAGTATCAACAACTAACATTAAAATAAAACTGCCTTTTACAAATTAAGTCAAATTTAAATCGTCTGGTCCAATCTATCCCATCGACCTACACTAGAGTGGCACGTCTCTAAATCTACTCGTCAAAACGCAAAAGCGGATATATCCCAAACGCCTCGCACCGACGGCTAATCTGCGGGTGAAAAAGAAACGTCTTTCATTCGCAAAAGCATCTTAAGAATTATTTTTATTGATAATGCTGACGTTCGTAAGTGGGGACAAATATTATGGCGAGACAGCACAACCAAAATTCGTTTTGGGTTGGCATGGGTTTCAACTTTCAAAAGGAGAAGTCCTAGGTTTTTCCAAGGCTGCTAAAAGTCACACTGACGACTTTTCTACACATACATTCTACTTACGGCGAAACCAATTTCAATATTTGTCATGCGATAGGTTATGGGCACCTTTTCGGTCACTAGATTAAATAATTAGTAGATATTGTGTGCATGTACACGGTAATAATGTACATTCCAATCAATTGGAAGTAATTAGGACAACTCATTTGTCTTTTTCAATCAGAATTAGAGTTATAATTGTTTTGAAACGAACATTTAAATAGAAGTAGTGAAAATAATCAATTGTTATACTAAAACACCAATGAACCTATTGAGGCAAAATGTAAATGTCATTCATGTAAAAATGTAAAGGGTGTGGGGTGCTCTTGACCATACAATAGTACAATTCTTCTACTATTTCTCGTCAAGCGAGGATTGGCATATGTTTTCTATGCTAGTGAATCTTCTGCGTGGAAAATAAAGAACATAATTAATAATATACATTGCATGGTTATCATTAATCTAATTTAACGTAGATTAATTAATTAAAGAAGACAAATGCGTTTTTTTCTTAAGGGAAATATATAATTTTTATTATAGGATCACGGCAAATTGCCAATTTCTAAGTTTAATCAATCCATTTACATTATATGTAACCTTTAGATAGAACATACGAGACAATGTATGAGGTAGAAAAAAGTTACAAACACCATAAGCCATAATTAATGTCAACAACGAATTAATCTCGTTAAAAATCGAATAAAAGGGATGAAATTCTCTTGCACTATTTAGGTAGTTCACTTATACAAGGTTAAGCAATCGGATTCCACTGATAAAATTCTGAGCTCATGATGCCGAGCAAAGCGAAGGCTTCAAGTATGGATATATGCGTTTTCAATGACGCGTTACCTAATTGCTATTTATTTTTCTATGTAACTTCTTTTTATTTAATAAATATAAATTAATTAAATATATTATGTGTTTCAAGTCATCATTAGTTAAAGAGTAATTTTCACTCAAGGTCCATCACCTTTCAATTTTGTATCAATTTTGTCCCCATTCTTTTTTAGGCCTATTAGGCCCTTGACCTTTCATTTATTATCGTATTCTGTCCCCAGCGTCACTTTTTATACCCAACTATTCAATTTTCACCATTAACCCCTATCAACATGGTTATTATGCCTTTAATCTTTATTTCACTATGGGTTCCTAACCTTTCATTTTTTACACAATTTATCCCAAATATTTTTTTAGGCATATAGGACCCCCTAACTTTTCATTTGTTGTCGCGTTATATCCTTAATAATACCTTCCGACTACAACCTTCAATTACTAGTTTCAATTTTTATTAAAATTACCATTATACCTTTAATTATTTAAATAAAAATAAAAAATAAAGAACAATATAAAATAAAAACTCTACCTATCTTAGTCCTTAGTGATAATAAAAAGACTCGTTTTACAAAAAACTTGATGGATATCTAATTCGCATAAAAAAATTTCGATCTAAGAGTCAGTGTAATAGATCGGATCAGGTTTTTTGACTCATCACATATCATGTAGAGAATATGAATCAGAATAAATAAAAAATATCATTTTCAATATATAAAATGAAACCAAACCTTAATGCTCTAATTGTAATTTTTTATAGATCCACAATTGGTGGATCATATTAGATTAAGAAGAATAACAAATTGGGGGTAAATTAGGATGAAAATCGCAAAGAGAGGTAAAAAGTAAAATGGGAAGAAAGTATTATGGCTATGGTTATTTTTTATGAATTAAAATTCAATTTTTGTAGGTGGATCTACCAAATCTGTATCCGCCACTTGATTTGTAGTAGATCAAGAAATCAGATTCGATTCGTCACGCTGATACTGAGATCGACAATTTTCTTCTACATGAATTTAATATCTATTGAGTGAGACTGTTATAGATCGAGTTTTTTCATCATTTTTGACTGTTGTTATTGGGTTGTGTTAGAGTGAGTTAGAATGGTGAACTTCTTATTTTATATTATTCTTTGTTTTTTATTTAAATAGTATTAATAGTAAAATTAAAATGTTATATATGAAAAGTGTTAATGAAAATATAACACGACAAAAAATAAAATATTAGAGTTCTTATGTGCCCAAAAACTAATAGGGATAAATTATATAAAAATTGAAAGGTTGGAGACCTCTAATGGAAATAAATAATTAAAGGTATAATAGTTATTTTCATAGGGGTTAATGGTGAAAATTGAAAAGTTGGAGCCGAAAAGTGACATTGGAGATATAATGCTATAATAAATGAAAGACTGGGAGTTAATAGGCTCAAAAAAAGAATGAGGGCAAAATTGATATAAAACTGAAAAGTTAGGGACCCATTTAAAGGAAATTACAGAGAATGTTATGCTAATTAATGTTAACGTCAAACATAACATTTTTATTCTTTAATTATTATTATTATGAACCAATTTACGTGTATAATTAACCTTTGATGATTTTAAACTACCACAATATAACAATAAAATTTCATTACTCACATATCCTGTGATGGTCATTCTTTTAATAATTATTTTACCACGAGTAATTTTTATCTATATTTTATTTTATTTTATCTTTTTGAACAAAAGCAAACTTCCACACTAAAACATTAGTCACAATTGATAGGTGCTTTATTATGTTGTTTAATCTCTCCATACTAGTAGTTTATTATATAATTTGTTGTGTTAAAATATTTATTTATGTTTAGTTTGTTTATTTGTCGTAGGATCGACGAAATAATCAAAACGAATTAAGCTCAAGCGTGTGTTACTAGAATTTTAGAATTTGGGGACCAAAACGTTGGAAGACAAAACAGGAGGGATTGAAAAGAACCAAAAAAGAGGGAAGAAGCTGTGTGGCCACACGGAATGCTCATGTGGCCGCACAGCAATGCAACAGGCGGCAGCACTGCCTGAAGAGGACGCGAGCACCAAGTTCGTCCAGGAACAAGGTAGCCAGCAGAATCAGTGGTGTAGCCGCACCGCTGGACACTACAGCGGCACTGACCCCCTTCGCGCGAGGAAGTTTTGTTTCCTTGTTTTTATAGTACTCTTTTTATGCTTATCTTCTGTATATGATTTTTACTTATTCTCTTAGAAAAATTCTAGGGGGATATGAAAATAGGATATTATTAGGTGACATTTTTATGTGACGCACTTGTATTGGATGATGAAAAAGTAACCATGTAAGCATTACCCAATGAATGTGTGCCACATGAGAATGTCTCCTAATAATGTCTCATTTTCATGTCTCCTAATAATGTCCTCTTTTTATATCTCCCTAAAATTGCTCATTCTCTTAAGGATTTTAAACACTATATAAAGGGGTCAAGTCTTAGAAATAAACACATAACTTTACACAACTTTATAAGAAATATTTTCTTTATATCAAAGACAAGTTTGGAAGAAGATTTTCCCGAGTAAGCACACGAGGCTAACTTTTCCCTTCCTCTGGTTCAAGGAGATGTTGTTGCTACTTCATGCATTTAATTAATCAATTTCAGTAACGTTGTTTTTTGTTCTTTTGTGAAATTGATTTTGTTATTCTATTTTTCATGTTCATGAATGCTGATTGTTTCACTTAATTTAGGCCTACTATGTTGAATGATTAATATTCTATTGTTAAAATTGGGATTCAATCCGTAATTGTTGTTTCTCTTAAATCTCGTAGCAATTAATGATTGTTAATTATTAGGGATAATACAGTCTAAGTTACATAGAGCGAACTTGCAGATTTATTACTTAGATTACTTATTTTTCTAATTTTTTATGCAATCGTTATTTTAAATCTATAGATCTTATTCTACGTTGTCCAAGCAGTTAAGTCTAATTGAAGAGTTTATTTTAATTAGATACACTTAAAGAAAAATCAGGGTAGTAGAACTTATTGCTATCCAGAGTTAATATTTTTACAAAAAAGTATGAACAACTTTGCTATTAATTACTATCTATGTGAAATGCACAACTAAACCAAGAATTTGAGTTAAGATTTATGTTTTTATTATCTTACTCGTACTTGTGTTTAAATTGCTTTTATTTTTTTATTAATTTTTAGTTAATGTTTTACAAAACCTCTATTTTTACTAGTTAACACAAAGTACTTTGATTTATCTAATATTCTCTGTGAGTTCGACTATTACTCTTTTTTTTATAAATTATTTTAATTTTAATTAAATATGATATTTATTATTTTAACGCATTTGACACGCGACAATAATTGAAAGAAGGAACGTGCAAAGTCGACCCTCCGCTTAGTCGTGTGACGTTGGGTACGTTGGTCTGCATTGAGCCACAAAAGATAAGAAGTGTTGATAATTCACACTGTAATAATGACATTATTTGTTAATAAATTTGAAGAGACCATATTACTCCATTTGTCACACACACACACACCGGTCTCTCAATTCTCCTATCCTCTCTCTCTCTTTTTTTAACGAATCAATTGGAAATGAACAACCAATGGTAAAGGAATAAAAGTTTAGTTAAAATTATATTTGCTTTCATTATATTTTGACTATTAATTGGCAGTGAAATGTGGACAATTTTCTACTGTATAATTCGGTCCGGTAAACATTGCATCATTTGCCGATCCGTGATT
Source organism: Nyctanthes arbor-tristis (assembly GCA_963692815.1). NCBI lineage: Eukaryota > Viridiplantae > Streptophyta > Magnoliopsida > Lamiales > Oleaceae > Nyctanthes > Nyctanthes arbor-tristis. The sequence goes on along the minus strand of CAVNYN010288868.1, from coordinate 8,673 downwards.
TTTGTCAGAAAATATTCTGCGCTATAGTTTATCTTTATAAACTTAATTTATAAAGAAAAATTACAAAAAGTGAAAATAATGTAGTAGAGATTTAATTAAAATTTAAAATATGTGATGATTATTGAGTAGTTATCAAATCAAAGGTAGATGAATTTATAAATAAAAAAAATAAATGATATCAAACAAGCACTTAGTTTTATGTTTTATCTTAAAATGTCAATTTAAAAAAAATAGTTAAAACACTTATATATATTTATATACATATTTTTTGAAAGTATAATTATAAATATGCATTATAACACTACAAATACGATTAAATATTTATCATACTGAAATACAACGTAAAGAAAATTAACAATACAAACTCACATATAGTGAAAATACACTACAATAAAATATAGAAAATACCTCATATAGGGGAATTGAACCCAGGACCTCTAGATCCCAATACCTCAGCCTAGCCCTTTAACCAAATAGACTAGACCTCATTGACATCAATTTATATTTTTATATTTAATCGGTGTGAGACTTATCTCTTAACATACCCTTGCAAGATAGTAGTTCATTGAACTAATTTTTAAACCCGTGTGCTTTTTTAAGTTAACTAGATTGAATTGCTCGTTCAAGCGTAACGGTTAATTTCATCTTAAAAAGTCAATCTTTCTAAGAGTAGTAGCTTAAGTACGTATATATTAGCTTATATTTTTATATTTAATCAATAACACATTTATCCCTTTACAATTATATATCTTACAAAGGGATTATTTTCTCTACTTTTGATAAAAAGAAAAATATCAGCAAAAATGAGTAAACAGTAATTTGCGTAAATGTGTTTCAACTTTCACAGGATAATAACGCAAGAAGTTTTTTTCTCTTTCTTACAGATATATATAAGCAATTTTGAATTTGTTTTTTTTTTTTTTAAATTATAATATATAGTTTAAGCTACACGTTTCAATACGAAAGGACTAGGTCAAGTCAAGAGTATTTTATTTATTTAAAAAAGAATAACTTTCCAGCTAAACATGTTAGTATATGTTATTTTTTGTTTTACCTAATGAACTTTAGGTTTGACATTATTGTGAAAATAAAATGCAAATAGTGTAACTTTTATTTCTTTTTAAACTTAAACAAACACGCAAACAGTAAATAAATATAGCATTAGTATATTAATATAAAATAACTTGGCACATCATCTTCAACGTAGGTACAAACCTGTGCACTTGTATGTTCTGGAAAGAAGTATCATTTTCTATTCATAATGTCAAGACTAATTTTTTGAAGATTTTGGACTTTTTACTAAAGGAACAAAGGAAGGATATCAAGAAATAGAAAAGAGAGGGCTGCGAGATGTGCTATTATCCTTTACCCATTTCTTATTGAGTGATTTGGTGTTTACATATTTATCTTTTTACCATTAAAATTTTAAAATAAGGTTGGACCTAATCCAAACACACTTTGTTTCTTCCGACATAATTCTTTTCGAGAGTGGCAGTATCTATCTTGGAATCCATCTCCTTCAAAACACAGAGCAAATTAGCCAAACAGTCTTCCACCCATCATATATGGTTCAGCTATATATGGTTTATAATTCAAAGCCTTTGAAAATGAAATTCAATAGTAAGATTTGAAAGATCAAAGAACATGCATAAACAAACATTGCTTCAACTTATCTTCATCATTGATACAAAAGAAATTGAAAATAATTTATTGGTATAAGAGCCGTGCTTCCATAGTTAATCTCGATTTTTCTTCACCCTGATCCTGCAACATCTCTATATATTGGATTACTTGCAAAAATTCCCAAATAGCCTATTAAGAAAAAGAAAAACCTTGTTGCAGCTCAGTCCTCCTTATCACCATATCTTAATTAATATTTTAACATGCAGCTTGTCCTCTTACATGTACTAGGTTTCCTTCTTTTAGGGGGAGCACTACCCATTCAAGCCACTTTGATCCATCGCCATAAGTTTGTGGTAAGAGCTTGTCCTGATCTTGTCATGAAAATCTTGTTGAGTATATATAAGCTATGAAGCCACTATCACTTGGAATAATGATTTTTGTTTTTCTTCCTTTAGAAACTTTTGGGTGTAATTGAATATATATATCATTTTTTATTTTGGCCCACGCTATAAGGTCTCATCTTGGTGCGAGCCCTTCAATTTTCCACTCAGAAAAAAAGTTATATATATATATATATATGCACGCACACTTTCTTTTTTTTCCCGATTTCTATCCTGTAAATTTTTAAGATCTCTTAGTTATTCTATATTGATTTACTTCTACAATAGTTTCTTTATTTTCCTTAAAAAAATAAATGACCATGTCGTCATATTTGGTTTTGCAGTTGACGGATACTCCATACACAAGGCTATGCCGCAACAAGAGCATATTAGTAGTGAATGGACAATTTCCAGGGCCGACTCTTTATGCCACCGAAGGAGATACTTTAGTTGTCGATGTGTATAACCGAGCACGTGAAAATGTGACCATTCACTGGTACAAATTCTTATTCGTAATCAAAATTGAACAATTCAGTGATAAATGATATTTTAACTAGACATATATGGGTCGACTTTGCATTGTAGGCACGGAGTCAGGCAACCCAGATATCCATGGTCAGATGGTCCTGCGTTTATTACTCAGTGCCCCATACAAGCAGGTTCAAAGTTTAGCCAAAAGATTATTCTTTCGAACGAGGTAGGAACTTTGTGGTGGCACGCCCACAGTGACTGGTCACGAGCCACCGTGCACGGTGCAATAGTTATTTACCCCAGGAAGGAAAAGGGTTACCCTTTCCCCAAGCCTGATGCTGAAGTGCCAATCATATTAGGTACTCCCCCTTAACACAGGATTTTTTATTGCAGGATTTTTTTTTAAAAAAAATTAAAAAAAAAAGGTATATGATTGACATGAAAACGACTGAATCTTTGAGATCGGAAGTTCATCTAACAGGGGAATGGTGGAAGAGTGATATACAGGCAGTTCTCTCTGAGTTTCTTGGTAATGGAGGGGATCCAAATGCTTCTGATGCTTTCCTTATAAATGGTCAACCGGGCGATCTTTATCCGTGCTCAAGACCAGGTTATTTTTTTCACATTAAACGAATCCAAATGTAAAAATTTTTCGGCAACCAAATCACCGTCTATAAACTATCACGTAGTAATCATTTTTCTTCAGAACTCAAAATTTACATTTGGTCAAATTTACTTTTTGACTTTTTCAAAAAATAGTCTAATGAAACAAAGACACGTATTGTTGTTTTTTCATCTAACTCCATTTGTTATATGCACGTCCAGATACGTTCAGGGTGACGGTGGAGTGTGGAAAAACATATTTGTTTCGAATGGTTAACGCAGTTATGAACACTATCATGTTCTTTAGAATTGCAAACCATAGCGTCACAGTAGTTGGATCAGATGCAGCCTACACAAAGCAAATAAAGAGTGATTATATCACAATCTCCCCAGGACAAACCATTGATGTCTTGTTGAAAGCCGATCAAGATCCTAGTCACTACTACATGGCTGCTAGGGCGTATGCCACTAATGGTAATTACGATAACACAACCACAACAGCCATTATCGAGTATAAAGGAAATTATACACCTCCATCGACGCTACTTGTCCCAAATCTTCCCAACTTCACAGACACAGCTGCTTCGACCAACTTCACGGGAAGACTAAGAAGTTTAGCAAACAAGAAATACCCTGTTGATGTTCCTAAAAACGTGACCAATGAATATTTCTTTACACTTTCCCTCAATACAATCCCCTGTCCTCCTAATCGCACATGTGAAGGGCCAGAGATCGGAAGATTCGAGCAAGTGTGAATAATATATCCTTTATACAGCCTAGAATAGCCATTCTTCAGGCTTACTACCGGCGCCTTAGAAATGTCTATGGTGATGACTTTCCTAATGATCCCCCATTAACTTATAACTATACCGCAGATATTGTCCCTCGAGCCCTGTGGAGACCTAGCAACGGCACAAAAGTAGAATTTCTGAAATATAAGTCGACAGTGGAGATTGTTTTTCAGGGAACAAATACAGTGGCTGGAATAGATCATCCTATGCACTTACATGGACAGAGTTTTTATGTGGTTGGGTGGGGATTAGGAAACTTTAACAGAGATACTGATCCATTGAATTATAATCTCGTCGACCCTCCTCATATGAACACAATCGCGGTTCCTATAAATGGGTGGACAGCAGTGAGATTCAAGGCTAACAATCCTGGTATGTCACACTAATAATCCGTCAGCGTCCTTTTCTAATTTTCGGAAAAAAAAAAAAAAAAAAACTTGTCTTGAAAATCCTTATTCATTAATGTTATGTAGGAGTTTGGTTGATGCATTGCCATTTGGAGCGACATATAAGTTGGGGAATGGAAATGGTATTCATTACCAGAGATGGCAAGGGAAGAGATGCCAGAATGTTGCCTCCACCACCAGATATGCCTCCTTGTTGATGCCGGTCGCCTCAATTCTGATAAGAATAGTAATCCAAGTATTTGTATGTTTATTACTCAATTTATTATGATTTCTCTAGGTAAAATTTAGTCCTTAACAAATAAAATACAAATGCCAACGCAATTTATTTGCGCTGGCATATATTGTAATAATATACCATATATTATTATTTTACTACAAAGAAAATAAAAATAGAATAGGAGCACATTTTTAGTACATGTAAATGGATTTAGATAATTGGTAAGAAAAATAATAATTTTCAGTTATATAAAAGTGGAGAGAAATGCGCACAAATATCCATTATGTGTTTGGTTAAGCTTAAGAAATAAGTAAAAGTTAGCTTTTGCCTCCATGCATGTTTAGCTAAAAATTTATCTTCTTACCTTCAAGCCGTGTTTATCTTTTCCTGATAGAAATCAGGGCGGAGATAGCGGTAGCCACCTCTTCCCCAAGTATCCCATTTTAGGAAAAATCTTTTCAGAACCTGTCAAAAAATTTTAAGAACAAAAAATTTTTAGTATTTCGGCTAAGGGTCGTCAATTTTCGACTCCACCCACTATAGAAACAGTTATTAAGTTAACTAATGTAAATTTATCTACGACATATATAACTTATTTCTAATTTTGTCGGTCCAAAAAATCTTTTATTATTTAAAGATGGCTCTCCGAGTTTCATTGTAATTTCTCGCGAGATAAAATAAATGATAGGTATTTTATTTGAGTTTGAAAAGTGTGTATGTGAACATGCATATAACTAAATAAATTATCATTGAATCAATATGTAAGTAAACTTATGATGAAAAATTAAAAATGAGAATCAAACACTACGAAGGAAGCGAAAGCTTGAGGATAGTAACTAATTAAAGTGGTGTTACTTTTTCGAAGTTTAACAAATCTTCCCGATAGGATATAAGTTGTTGGAAGAGGAGCTATACCTAAAGCATTAATAGGCCAGATGGGCACTTTTTATTTTAAAATAAAATGAAAATGACCATCTATTAAGTAATATTACTGAGTTGGTTCGTTGGGGGGTTTATATGGATTCTAGTTTCTTCACTGAGAACATGAACTTAATTCTTCCCTTCATTGTCAACGAGAAATAGGAGTGTTGGACCGATTTTGTAGTGTGGTTTTCTTATCGTCTAGTACTCTAGTTTCGGACGAAAATGCATAACCTTGAACGATAGTGAATTAGCTTACCACGTTTATATAGGTTGGAACTTAACTACCAGTAATTACCTTCCTACGAAAATCTATGAATTCCTTGGACCGTTAAGGGATGAAGTCCCTCAAATGAATACAAAATCAATAATCAACATATATAATGATTTGAATTATACTCATTTGAATAAGCTGACTTTTTTTAAGACGGATGCTCAAACCTTAATATGTTCTCTCTTTTCAATCTTCAAGTTTTAATATGGTGTCAGAACACAAAGCAGCAAATACTCTAACCAGCGGGATGCACAGAGCCCATTAACTCCAAAAAGCAACTCAATCCAAATAAAAATAAAAAATAAGCACATGAATTTTAAGATAGTCTACTCTCCACTAAGCCTTGATATTAGAGCATGATTAGTGTTGGGGGTAAAAACCCCCCAACAAAATCAAATTATGTATGAGGAAGGGGGGAAGCCATTTTTTTTTTGTGGGGGTGGGGGGCCCCCCCCCCCCCGCCGGCAAAAGAGGGCTAGGGGATAAATTTAGCCCCTCTTTTACCTTTTTCCCCTACTTCATTCCTTAAAATAATATATAATAAATTTTAAAAAAATTAATATTGTGCTCTTCCGATCTAATATAAATTGTATGGCAAAAAAATAATGACAAAATAATGTGTAAAAAAATTTTAAAAAATAAACAAAATCTTTTAATATGTTTTCCTCCCAGTGTTTTCCCCTACACATTATTTGAAAATTGGTTTTTTCCCCCTAACTTTTTCCTTTTAGCTTTTTTCCCCTTAACTTTTTTCCTCTAACATTAATCTTGCTCTTAAAGTAGCAAATACTCTAACAAGTTAGGCCCATTAGCTCCAACGAGTAACTCAATCTGATTAAAACTAAAAAAAAAGGGCACATGAATTTTAAGATGATTTGCTCTAACGAGTCATCTTGTATTGCTTGTTGAGATATAATTCTCATATCCTATATATAATAAGAATATTCTCGGTAAAGTATCCTCTTTTTTTTTTTTTGCCCTTGTTCTTAAATATGTATAATTACCTTTTTACCCCTATCAATACTAAAGGGCAATTTGAGATTTGCTTCTTCATTTGTTCATGGAATCTTCTCCTCCCTTCCGTATATAGAAAACTAAATCATCAACAATTACTCTATTATATAAGGTTTCTTAACCTTAGAAGAAATTAGAAATTAAAATTTATATGAAATCAAGGCTTAGATGTGAGTATTACTTACATATATTGATATTTCCTTGGTCTTCTTCAATTCTCCAATTTACCCCCTTCTTTCTTCTTTTTTTTTTTTTTTTGCTCGAAAAGTTGGCAGAATGTGGTTTCGGCTCCTTGCTTCCATCTTTCCATCTTTGTCTTTGTTCTGTCTTGCAATTGTTTTGTATAATATAATACACACACACACACACACACACACACACATATATATATATTATATCTATGGTATCAATGGTTCCAGCCTCTCGAGAACCCTCTGGACTCGAACTTGACTTCCAACCTTTTTTTTAACAACAATATTCTTATTTTCATGTCAACACTTTAATCCTTAATATTATATGCGTATTTAATTGGGTCCTCTTTTTCACCCTATCACGTGAGACAGAAGTATAAAGAAAAATTGAGATGTTATACGTGGGGCCCTAATCTAAACAGTGTAAAATTTTTTTGCCCAGCGGGTTGGGAGGTCAAGTTGGGTCAGGTCGGCTAAGGGTTAATCGGGTAGCGGGACAGGTCCAGGTCGATCCGAATTGTCCCGGCCCAGTTTAAATTAAAAAAATTAAGAATAAATAAAAAAATAAGGAAAAAATTCAAAATTTATTAAAAAAAACTGAAGGTCACTTAACGGGTCAAAAAACCTGACCCAATCCGCCCGCCACGAAGCGCTAGCAATATTTATTTTTTGAATTTTTGTTATGCGGTAAGAGTTTTTTTTTTTTTTTGAAAAGTTGTTATGTGGTAAGAGTTGATTGGTTAAAATTTGTTAAGATATAAAAAATAGAGGCTTGATTTGAAGGGCTTGCGAGATGTCTAAATATAGAGGTTAACATGTGTTTGGGAAAAATACAATGATTACTTTGTTTATAAATCAGACGAATGGTGAGTTTTGTTCCTCCACCGCGCCCAAGGTACTCAGGTAGCAAATGTTTGGCTGCCAAATAGACAAAAGTCTCTGGACAACAATGGTCAAAAAAAAAAATTGTCTGGACAAGAAGCTTGTATCTAACCGAAGTTGGCTAATTAAAAGAGTGTTAGTTATTGATTTTTGTATTTGAAGACTAAAGATTGAATAATAAAGAAGACAAGGAGATGCTATTTAAGACTTGATGTATTCTAAAAGGTTAATATGTTACTATGAGTAATCTAAAGTTAATGTGTTGGTTATTGATTTTGTATTTATTTGATATATGAGAATAGAACAAAAGTATTTATTCAATCTATATGAGAATAGAACAAAAGTATTTAATATACTAGTTAAATATACATGCGATGCATGAATTACGCTTCATTTTTAGTTCAAATCCACACGGATATTGTTTTATATACAGTTTGGGTAAGATAATACATGAAACATTAAAAATATTTGCTCTAAAAACAAAATAAAAGAAAGTACAACACATAACGTATTTTGACCGATTTTACAATGTTTAAGACGTTATATTTAATTGATACTTGATTAAGCTCGCCGTTCATCCTCTTGTACTGGGTGCTAACGGCTAACCGCGGTGCCCTTTTACCAGCTATAAAGTTACAAACACAAAAAAACACAAGATAGCCTGTAAAGCCCATAATTGCACTACCCAATATTTTGTCCACAAATTAATTTGTTCTTATCCTCAAATTCCAATATTTCGACGTGACAGAGTCTTTAGAATAGGAGCACGCTCTTCTTAATTAGTGAGAGAAAAAGAATAGATTATGTATGATTGAAAAATGAGTGGATAAGAATTGATTTTACAGAATTAATTTCATACCAGCCTTGAACCGAGCCCCCCCCCCCCCACACAAAAACAA
>CAVNYN010288867.1:1176-15986 GCA_963692815.1 Nyctanthes arbor-tristis | reverse complement strand
CTTGATGTATTGCACTCATCATGACTTAGATTTATTGTACAGTGGATCCTATGAAATTAATTGAACAGTTACAAGTGTTCAGGTTTACGAAAGAAAAAGATTGAGCAAAAAATGGAATGGCTTTGAACTTTGAAATAATTGGACTTCTAATGGAACATTCTAAAGTTGGTCTGAAAAGCCTGAAAACCATCATTTGCCATCTGTCCATCGTTAACTTCTAGAAGAACATAAGGGAAAAAGGAAGGGGGAAAGAGAGGAATTTGACAGATTTGGTCTGATATATAATGCAGAAAAAGAACATTCAATTTTATAATTTTTTATCTTTATCACTTAAAAAAATATTAAAATTTTATTCCTTTTTAAGAATAATTGAAAATTTAGTTTTGGAATTGAAAAGAAATTTCATACTGGTTACTTAGTGAAAAAAATTGAGGATATGTGCCTATATTTAAGTATTTAGAAAATGATTGTGCATAATAGAGTCTTAGCTTATGGGCCTTAATCTTTTAAAAAGTTTAAAATTTTAATTGATCATTATTGAGAAAAAATTTATTGAGACCTGTATATGTTTTCATCTAACATCGTTGAATTATTTTCTGGATTGATTTTAGTATTTGTAAATATGTAGAAAAGTGGACCAGTCGTAAAATTGGAAAAGTTAACAGTTCAAGGTCGTCAGACTAGATTTAATTAAATAATTGAAATAAATTATTTTTACTTAAAATAATGTTGAAAAAGAACATTAGATTTTATAATTTTTTTTATCTTTATCATTCAAAAGTGTTGAAATTTATTTTATTTTTCAAGAGCCATTGAAAATGTGACTTTGGAAATAGAAAGGAAATCCCACTTATTTAGTGAAAAGAATTGAGAATGTATACCTATATTAAACTCGTTGGAGAAGGGTTATATATAATAGAGTCTTAACTTATATGCCATGAACTTTCAAAAAGTGTAAAATTTTAATAGATTATTATTGAAAAAAAGTGCATTATGAGTTAGTGAACTGTATCCGTCTTTATCTCACACTGTCAGATTACTTTTCCGATTGGCTCCAGTATTTGCAAATTTTCTTTAATATTTTCCTTATATTCCTTTTTATAGACCAATTTTTATCTTAATTAATGAAAAATATCGTATTATGGGTAGCACCTATATTTTTTTCTTTACACACATATAAACAATCAAATATTATAGTTTCAGGGTTATTAGAAATGTGACTTTGGGTACAGAAAGAGAATCTCACATTGGTTATTTAGTGAAAAGAATTGAGGATATATGCCTATTTTAAACTACTAGAAATGTTATGTATAATAAGGCCTTAGCTTAAAGGCCTTTAGCTCCAACTGTATCCGTCTTTATATCACACGGTCGAATTGTTTTTTAAATTGATTCCAGTATTCATAAATTTTCTTCAATATTTTCTTTAGCTTTGTTTTTTAAGATCATTTTTTATCTTAAGATATCATATTACATGTAACACCTATATTATTTTTCTTTACACACGTAAATGATTATATTTTAAAGGCTACAGGAAATGTCGCTTTGGGAATAGAAAAAGAATCCTACATTGGTTATTTAGTGAAAGGAATTGAGGATGTATACCTATATTAGGATACTTGGAGAAAGGTTATGCAAAATAGGGCCTTGAATTTTCAAAAAGTTTGAAATTTTAACGGATCATTATTGAAAAAAAGTTTATTGTGAATCGGTGAACTATATTCGTCGTTATCTTACACTGTCAGATTATTTTCTGGATTGGTTCCAGCATTAGTTAATTCTTGATTTTTCCAATTGACTTAGTCATGACTATGCAATTTTTTAAACACTAATTAAATTTTGTTAACATATTAAAATATTTAGTCTGTAGAAGGTGTATGTTATGAAAAATTAGATATCATTAATACATATTATAAATGTTGAAAAAACCAAATGGGGCAATAAATCATATGTATATTTTGTAGAAAAAGTTAGTGTTCACTTATAAATAATTTTCTATAGATATTTTGAGTGCTTAAATTGAAAAAGGTCTAAAAATTATGATCTTTGTTGAAGATGGCTAAACAATAAATTCTACTATAAATATTGTAATACATGTATTATCGTTCATCATTTATTCTAACTATATTTAACGGATGTAATATATTTTCCTGTAGGTTATACACTAACAGCATAATACAAACTCTAAAAATTCTCTTCAATATTTTTTTAGACCCTTTTTTATCTTCATTAATGAAGGATATCGTATTGAGGGTAGCACATATATTATTTTTGTTTACACATATATAAACGATCTAATATTACAGTCTAAATCTTTTTTATACAATAATGTTTAATCTTGTTGAATTGCTTATATTATCTGGTATTATCATCCCCTATAATGCATGTGTGAAATAATTAGTATACTCTAAAATCAATACATGTATCATTTTTTATAACCACACAAAATTACAAAATATTCTTTAAAACGATCTAATACTAGATATCTAGGGACATAATACTACCAGAGGCTGATAATGGCGGGTTGGATGTGTGCATCTGGTATGTCACACCATATCCTGTGATGTGGCGCGCCAGATGACACGCATTTGATGTAAAAAATCGTCCATCAAGCCAACAACAAAGAAATTGTAAGGAGGGTGATGAAAAATGGGCATGGTAGTGTACTTTGAATGGATTTCATGAAGTGACTTTTGGTGGATCAAACATGTAGAAGGGAACTTCATTATCTCCACCGTACACAATATGTTTCTCCTCGATCTCCCTTTAGAATTCGTCAAAGAAATGAAGATCATGGAAGGTCTTTTTTAGTTCCTGAACATGGAGCAAAAATGCTTTGTCGAAGTCATAATTTCTAATGAGACAGATCTTATTCTTTATAAGGAGTCAGATTGTCAATAAAAATCAATCAAGTTATATAACTTGCTAGTATAAATTTTGTTGGCATTATTAATTTTTCTAATTTCCCATAACTGTCAAAATATGTCACATTGTATCTTTAGTTACATGACTTTATTTTAGGTGTTATATTAATTTAAGCATGTAAATTTTATAGAGTCTTGGCCGAAAAGGAAACTTGGGGCATGTGTACCTTGCTTGAGAATCAAGAGTTCTATTTTACATGCAAGCCTTAAGTTACCTAATTTGTGTTATATATGAATTTAATTTCTTTCATGACAAGTTTGTTTTATATTAGGGAAGTTTATGTGTTTAAAATATATTATGATTTTAACTTTCCTTATCGTGTTCTACTTGGATTTGGTAACTTTAATTTTTGTATTGTATAAGAATTCAAAGTCCTATCCTATTTAATCTCTTGTAGGTCAAGATGAAGAGTGACTGGAGACGAGTAAAATTATTCTTGCAATATTTTTGAGAGCTCGGCCGTAAGGAGAACAAACACATAGCCAAAAACCTGCGAGATTCATTCTTACATTCAGACTTTAATGTCTTAATTGTGTTTGTTTGGCAAAACCTTGCATAGTGCATTGATAGAAGATCATATATGTGCGAGGGGCGATTCACACAAGATTGAAGAGTATTAGGAGTATCTCGTGTGAGCGCGACAGTGAGAGGACAATAGCAGCCCACTTTACCACATGTCAAAACGCGTAAAAAAGGGAGTTTTTTTCATAAGTTTTTCCTTTTGAATGTTTAGTGTATATTGCGATATCACTAAGTCACTAAACTTTTATATGTGTTAGTAGATTGTTTGTCTTGTGGTAAGGATGCCCAGAGTTTTTCCATTTGAGTTTCTACATCAACAATTCTAGGTCGCGTTATACGTTACGCCATGATAATTGTTAAGCAGCTACGCAGAATACATCTTGATTAAAGTTTAGATGAACCACGTATTCACATAACTCTTTAGAACAAGATTAATGTTGAGGGAAAAAAGTTAAAGGAAAAAATTAGGGGGAAAAACTTATTTCCAAATAATGTGTAGGGGAAAAACATATTAAAAGATTTTGTTTATATTTTAAAATTTTTTAAGATTTTGTTTATATTTTAAAATTTTTTATACATTATTTTGTCATTATTTTTTTGCCATTTTTACCTCCCCCGACAAATGGCTTCCCTCTGTTCCTCATATATAATTTGATTTTGTTAGAGGTAAAAATCTAAATACTAATTATGCTCTTACACTTAGTTGATTTGTATGTGTGGTCTGATTTTGTGTAACGATCCAAATTTGATTAAGTGCTCTTGTCAAAGTGGAGAGAAAAGACCCCCGCCGCCCAAAAAGACCTGGTGCTTGTCTATGTGCATTTTTATTCAACGTGATAAAGTGCAAGTGGGCCTCAGAAAGAAATGGGAGAACAATGCCAAAACCAAGTTGTCTAGATCGATTTGCTTAGGGGTTAAGCAATGAAATTGCTATTTGACCTATTTGTTTCGTCTTTAATTGTTATTCATGGGATATTTTTGAGAAGGGTAGATATTCTCTCTATAATTATTTTGAGCTTGTTTTGGCTTTTAATTTGACGTGGACTTTGATTAGTCATTTTTTACTTGACCATTCTTATCTTAGTTCATACTTATATTTTTAGAGAATAGTAAATATCTAGCGATATAATACCACTAGATATCTGGTATTATATTACTACTCCTTAACAATAGCGATGTAGTACAAGAATTCATATTTTATGGTGTTCTCTTTCCCTTCATTGTCGTTTATTCCTTTTTGACCACTGCATTCGGAATTTCCATTACTTATTGAACGGTCAAACATATAAAAGCTATGTATTTATTATTTAAGTAAGAATGAATTTTCACATAGACTGATTTCACTATTTCAATGAAGACGAATACATAACACTTAGAATTTGATGACTTGATTGTCAAATTCCGTAAGAGATTTTCTAAGGTTAGATGATTTGTGCTTGTTTGATTCTTATTATCATTTCCTACCACTTATTTAATAACTGATTTGACAATTATTCAACTATTATCTCATATATTTTAAAGTTTAATTAAATTTTTGATACTTCAACTCATTCTAATTTGATTTTCATAACGGTAATTTTTCAACTTACGTTAGGCTTTACATTACTCGATATAAGCTGTTCAAGAATTTGAAAATATTTATGTGAAAATGAAATGCTTTAATAAACATTACAATCTCTTAAAATAAATAAATAAACATTATAATTTGATTGCTTTATAGCCTAAATAATGAAATGAAACAAAACAACAATGTTTGTCAAGTTTAGTTATCTAATTGGATCCCCAAAAAAAAAAAAAAAAAAAACAAAGTTTACTTATCTAATTGAAAATATTGTGAAAGTCGAGCAACCATCAATGCAATTTTATCATCTAGCTGATGGACACTCGTAACCACCGAACATCACGGGCACGTGGTCCCCACCACTCCGTCTCTTCCGTGGACATTGTTCCCCATTTTTCTTGGTCCTTCTCGAATGTTCCCCTGCATTCCTCTTATTCCCATTTTACCCGGACACCCCCTCTCTGCTTTTGACTCGTTTTCTAGATCTAATGGCTGAGAAAAGCCCTTTTTGGTGATTTCTCACGCGGTACCGTGCAAGGTTAACCACTGTATTTAATGGACTGAAAGTACTCCACTGAGCTTCACCTCCACAGATCATTTTTAGCTTCTTGTTCAGAGTTATTAGTGAGATGTGCAGTTAAACTGATAATGTGTTTGGCAATTAACTGAAATTATAATCTGAATTATAATTTGTCACACGCTATTATTTTATTAATTTTATTTTTTTCAAAAATAAAAAAATAAAAATTAAATTGTAATTATTTATTTTTTGTAAAAATAACCAACAAAATAATATCACATCGCAGATTATAATCAAGATTATAATATCACGTAGTTGTCAAATTGAGAGAAATGGAGGGTGCGGGCAGAAATAACTGTGGCTGGCGAGATGGTGGTGCTTCCGATGGGCGTTCTGGCGGTGGATACCCGGTCAGGGTGGCGGAAGAGGGAGGGGCGGTTCCACGGCTCGTGCTCAGCAGCAAGATGGTTGGTTCCGCTTCTCCTAGAGGAGCCTGAAGCAGAAGTTCCTGGGGCCTTCATCGCCTGCTCCGGCTCAGCCTCGACCATCAACTGGTACGAGCAATTGGACTGGAAGACCCAGGGGTCCACCTGCTACTTCTTCATCCCCTGCTCCGGCTCAGCCTACTGGCACGAAGACCTCACTTCTTACAGACTTCAGAAACTTATACATCACATGTGATTCACTTTTGCAAGATGCACTAAGCAAGATGAACTAAGCGTGTTTCACTTGTGCAAAGAGTTTTCTAAGCTGATCTCGTTGCTTATAGAGGGCGCCTCTTTTAGGAGGTAGAAATGGAGTTGAACCCTCATGGATCATCCTCTTCTGCTGCTGGTTATTTCAACCTGAGTTTTGTGCATGAATCTAATGATGTGTCTTATGATCTGCGTACTATGTGGTTCATCTGCTGCTGTTTCTTTCAACCAGATCAGTTTCTACAATCTGCACCACGAGCTAAAGAATTTCATGTTCTTCGTATCACAATTGCGGAGCTAGGAGCTATTAAAAGACTGGGCTAAAAGAGTGAGCCGTATATTACGCGCGGTTAAATTATCTTTATATATAATTTTTTATTTTAAAAAAAAAACTCAAAAGAAAAATTTCCATTTTAAGAAGGTCAGGGCCCGACATAGCCCCCTTAGCTCTGCCACTCGTCTGAGTGGCCCTAGCTAGGCCATTTTGATATCCTTCATTGTTCACACCAGTGAAGAACATTTTGTCAAACCACCCAACCTCTTTTCCTGTGCTAACAGTCCTATGTGTTAAGTGTCTAGCTGTTTCACTTTCACCCCATGTTTGGCAAAAATGATATAAAACTATATATATGGTGTGGCAGCATTGATGTACGTCACACGGTTGTAGTATACACGCCATGCGGTTGAAAATTTTTATGAGGCGTGTGCCGATGAACGTCTCATAGTCATAGTGCCGGAACTCCCATGTTTGGTTATGCTTGAAAACCGTATTGAATAAATGGAAGCCTTTTATTTTATTATTATTATTATATATCTCAGAATCTTGGTGAATTTGTTTATTTCTTTGCATACTTCTAAGCTGATGAAGGTATAATAAAGTTGTCTGGTGTACAAGGGGAGCTCCATGTGCTTGTGTGTGAATCAAAAATGTCTTTCCTCTTACACGAGGAAAATGGTACATGAAACTGGGCGTTTTGGTCGGGTAACCTGTCGGGCACTTCAACCCCTGTTTCTTTTTTGGTGGCTTATTCTGAATCGTTATTCGAAAGGTTTAGGTTGTTAAAAAATGTCGTAACATCGTACTCTGATTTCTATTAAGGAATACGATTGAATAAAATTTGTGATGTTATTTTTGCCTTTCTTATTTGGTTAACATTTGATCTTGATTAAACCGGTGAAGTCGTTTGCAATGAGTTGCCAAACAACCAGATTTGCAACCTTGGAATTCTAACATGAGACACATTGTTCTTTTCGCACTCATTCTAATGTGGCGGTAACATCTTGGTGGCATAGGTTTTTATGATATAAGCTTTTTGAAACAGAAATATTGAATGACTATCTTATTACTATTCGATCATAACTACTCATTAGCTACATATGAGAGCCAATAAGTTAAAACTCAACTGGGGTGGTCAAAATTTGTCAACATATTATTTTTACCATTTTACCCCCAATAGGAGTTTTATTGAGTAATAATTGCCAGACGATTGGCGCTAGATCATTTTCAGTCTTTGAGTTAGTCTTTTATTACAATATATAGAGCAAAAAAACAAGTCTTGATTTTATTTGGAAAGTCCTAAAATTTTCTAGTCATCTGTGTCCAATGTCATTGTTGATTGAATCCCTGATTTTTAATTTGATTGAATAAAATCCCTGTATATAAATCTCAATAGCTGATTTCTAGCCTCAATTTCATTAATTTCTAGAATAATATAATAATTAGCATTTCCACATTTGTAGATTTCTTGCAATTTTCAATCCTTAGTTGATCATCTACCTACTGTGATTCCAGATTCCTTCCAATCAGCTATCCTATATCTCGGCTAATCAAATATGAGATTGATTCCATCTCCTTAAATTCCTAATTCTTTTGTCATACGCAGGTCTTTTGTTAGAGTTCCCGATTAATATGCCTCTCAAAAATTAGGCTATTTGTGATTGATATAACAATATGAATTTTTTATTTTATTTTAATCCCATTGCTTGGTTATTTCTATTGCAATTTCAGACGTTCCTCCTTTGAATTCATTGGTGCCGTTGCGTGAGAATCAGGTTTCCATTTTAACATTTAGTACTTGCATTCCAATGATAATGGAGTTGGTTGGATAAAAATTAATATTTGACTGACGGGATTACTTTAATTTTCTGTTGACTTGGTTCTACATCGATTTTACTTGATATTTTAAGTTTCTTAATTGTTTTGCTTGCACTCATGCTGATCATGTAGACAAAATGATAGCCAAACCATGTGGTTTTGTATTAAACCACATATGATGGACTTGGATCCTTATAACACCAGTTAATTAGTAAGTAATTTTCCATCAATACAAAACTCTCTGATGGTTCAATATTGATGCATCAAATAATGTCTGTCAGCCTAAATTGAGTACCTGTCGTCGCCAAATAACAAGCCTTAGCCTCATTAAAGAAAACTGCATGACTAAAATTGACGAGGTATATTCTTGAATTGAAGAGTCAATATCAAGCCAATGAGCCCATTTGATTAGGGGGATAAGTTGAGGCATTATGACCTAAAAGTCTCAGGTTCGATTCACCTATGTGGGATATTTCTATATTTTATTGTGGTAAGGATTCCCACTATATGTGGGTTTGTGTTATTGATTTTTTTGAAGCTATGTTTCATTAGGATAAATATTTCTAGGCATTGGTACTGTTATGATGTATATTTGTAATTGTATTTTAAAAAAGGAAAAGGAAAAAAACAAAATTTAGCATCAAAATTTGTCCAGATAGTCAAAAAGAGAACCAGTATATCATCACTTTCTTTTTATTAATATTAAGCATTAGATTCCCCTTAAATCTGTTTGCAGCTCGCATCATAGCTACCAACTCAAACAAAGTAACCTTGTATAATATATGAAAATTATATTGGGAACGAACTAATACAAAATTTTTACCCAGTTGAAAATTAATCCTCAAATTTTTTATTCCGCTTCTTTAAACGCTTTATTTACGATTGTCCTACCATGCATCCATTCAAGAGTCACGAAAGGTTACATCTATTTCATGGTCTATGTGTTTGTTGTTAATTTAACTTTTTTATTATTTCAAGCCTTAAACGGAGTCTTGAAGTTTATTTTAGTCCCTTCTAGTCTACACTTTTGTGATGACAGTGGCCTCTAGATTGGATATTTTTCGTCTGCCATTATAGGGAAAGTACAATTGTTTATGTTGAAGGAGGCGGGGCTGCAGGGCTTGTAGAGATTAGTGTAGGTGGGTTTTTATATGGGTTCGAGATATCTCTGTTAGGGTTTCAATTCCATTCTGTTTTCCCCCTTCATTTTTTTGCTTGATAAAAAAATTATATATTTTCCACCTACATTTGACCCTTTTATACATTAAATTGAAGAATGAGGATAATCGAAAAAGAATAATACTATGCATCATTATTGGTGTTAAAACACCCACTTATGTGGTAGTATGTATTATCATTGAAGTTAAGTACATGTGAGTTACTTGGTTTAATCAATTACATACTACTAGTGGACTGATTCTCACTACAAGAAAAAACGCTTATACCAAAGGTAAAATTCCGACGAATGTCAATCCGTCGGTAATTACCAACGGTTGATAAAAATCTGTCAGAAATTTCTGACGGAAAAATATCCCGTCGGAAATTGCCGACTGCAGGAGGTGCCGTTGGAAAATACCGATGACTTGTCTAGGCCGTCAGTAAATACCGACGGTCTGTCGGTAAACTCCGACGGAACAGCTAAGTCGTCGGTAGTTTCCGACAGCTACAATACTCGTCGGTATTTCCCAATGGCAACCGTAAACCGTCGGTCGTTAC
This sequence comes from Nyctanthes arbor-tristis, assembly GCA_963692815.1. Lineage (NCBI taxonomy): Eukaryota > Viridiplantae > Streptophyta > Magnoliopsida > Lamiales > Oleaceae > Nyctanthes > Nyctanthes arbor-tristis. The sequence goes on along the minus strand of CAVNYN010288867.1, from coordinate 5,952 downwards.
CGACGGCAGCCAACGGCCGTCGCTAAGTACCAACGGACATCACACAACCGTCGGTAAGTACCGACAGTATCATTTGACCGTCAGATATTACTGACGGATTTTACCTACTGTTGGCTATTTCTGACCGATTTTCCGTGCCGTCGGTAATCTCCAACCGGTTTTTGGCCGTCGGAAATAATCAATATTTTTTTCAATAATTTCTAAGAATTAATAAATGATGTGATGAAATACTTATATATTTTAATTTATGAAATTTAATAGTTTGTAATTTATTCTTCAAATTTTTTATACAATTTTGTTTGTTAAAATTACTCTGTCGATGTGATTTATATAATTTTACATTGGTATATAAAATTACATACATCAAAATTATTCATCATCAAAACATGTTATCCAAAATTTTCAACTCTTAGCGATTAAGTAGTGAAATAAATCTTCCCTAAAAAAATAGTGAAATAAGTCTTTAATGATACAAAAAATGTTTGATATAAGTCACTTTTTTTTAAACGACATGTATAAAATTTTTAATAATCTTAAACACTTTTATAGAAAATTTGAATTACTGATAAAACAATAACTTTTTCAAACTCACAATTTGCAAATGATCATAAATTTTAAAGTGAAAAACATAGAAATTAATGTAAAGAGTGTATAAATTTTTAACTTGCAATAATATTATTTATTTTTAAATCGCAAAAACTATAGAATATGTGTTAAATATATTATAGATACAAATAAGAAACAAGAATGAATAATGGCTCAGCGGTTAGGAACTCTCCCCCCAACCTTGAGGTGAGGGGTTTGAACCCTCCCCTTTGCAACAATGGAGAGAAATTAAGTTTTAATACATAAGCAGGTCGGGTCGCATACACGGGTTGCCGGGTATGGGCTCGGGTCGGGTTAACGGGTAAGTAGGATGGCTTTAAAACTAATATTTTTTCAACATGTTACGTCGTCCGTCAGTGATCACCGACGGATAGACTTCTCGTCGGTGATCACCGACGGAATCTAACAGTCGTCGGAATTTACCGATGGCCAGCAGAATCCGTCGGAAATTACCGACAAAGTTTAGCTCCGTCGGAAATCAGCGACAAGGTAATGTCCGACGGATTTTCCGACCATTCTTTCCCCGTCGGAAACACAGTTTTCCGACGGATTTTGATCGTTACTGATGGATTTTTGCCGTCAGTATAGACGTGTTTTTTAGTAGTATTATACGAGTGACACTACATAGCTTTTGGAAGTGAAGATGTAATAAATATATTGGGAAGTGAAGATGTAATGTCCACGAAATGCTTTCATAAATATTTTCTTTTGGATTATTATTTAGAGATTTTTTAATTATTATTAGCGAGAAACTGAGGCAAAAGGCAAAGTCAAATGGGGGAGAATATTTATTGCTACAACCTCTGCAATATTTTTTGTTTTCAATTTGCTAGACTAACTTGATGCAATTCCTTTCCATCATTTTTGTATTTTTTTATTATTTAAAGTTCTATGATTTGTAACGCTAGATAATTCTATCAATAATCTTTTCGTACATTAATGTACGGGTGCTATACTAGTTGAGTTTAACACTGTCAGCAGGAAGGTGACTCCATTTGATAGCAATCCATCTTTCCTAATTTACTTTAATCTGTACCTTGATATGTTTGGCATAATGTTCATGCTTTTTCCATTGTTTTCTTTTGATCAGGCCACCTTCATATAAGTCATGGACTAGATTTTCAGTTTTGTAAATGATTTGTTCTGCAGTCATCTTTTCTTCATTATATTTGACATTGTTCTGACTAATCTATACAAACCAAAATACAAGGGCTGGTATCAAGGTTTTAATGTGACCCTTTAGAATAGTGTTTACCATTAAAATACTAGAATAGTAGCGTGGGTTGGATGGAATTAGCCTTGCTCTCTAGAAGCTTAAAAATAATGGTCCTAAAATGTTTCCGAACTTGCTGAACAATATGATTGTCAATGAACACATGTTGGAGAGTTTCAATCTGATTAGAAGATTGGCATTTAGAAGCCAGGGCCACCTGTAATCTCTTGCAAATAATCATGTCAATAGGAACTCATCCCTACCATAATCTCTACATAAAAATGCTAATCTTAGGAGGCCAGGATTTATTCCAGATGATGTTGTATGACAGTTGTTTAGTTTCTACCCTACTAACAAGGTTCCATGCAGTCTTCCCAAATTGCATGATCCTTTTCAGATGGGTTTAGAGGAATCTGATAGATTTGGTCTGATATATAGCAGTTGGTTTCTATTCTCAATTTTGTTTGATTCTAATCTGTCTCAAAGTAGAATTCTATGACCTTTGAGTTATTATGACATTTCTGGGGAAGTTTGTTAGCTAAAGAATCCATTCCCAGCTATTGATCGTATCAAAAGGAAATTTTTCCTTCTCCCACCATCCAGCAAATTTGATTTTCAGCTAGAGTTGAACTGTTTAAAACTCTCTTCCGTTTGGTAGAGTCAGAATTTTTGATATGAATTTGGGTGGGGTGAAGATCTTTACAATACTTGTATTGCATCATCTTGGCCCATAAGCTGTTTTGACTCCTAAATTTCCACCAAAGTTTAACAGAGAAACCACCCATCATGTCTTGCATTTTTCTAATTCTTGTACTCCCTTCTAGTAAAGGCTTGGAAATTTCTTTCCATTTGGCCCATTGTAATTTGTTGGTACCATCAGAGCTCCCCCAAAAAAATTTAGCAAAAAATTGATTTCAATTCTTTGAGGATGTATTTTGTTGGATCTTAGCTTGGAGAGAGTAGATAGGGATAGATGTTAGGACTAATAGTAACTTGGATAGATGTATTTTGGTGGAGCTACTTGGCATTAATAGTACAATATATCATTACTCTATGTTTCCCATTATGTCCTAACACATATAATAAGTGGCAATGAGTCAAAATCCAATTGAATTGTGTTGGAAAACCAACTAGATAAAATAAACAAACAACAAAAGACTTTATTTACAGAAGGAGGAAGGCTTCAAAAAACATTCAACTTTATATTTCTTGTAATTGACTTGATATGAAATCTATACAAATCAAACATTTTATAGGCTTCAAGAACATACGTTTTCTACTAATTTATGAAAACTTAAATGCATCACAATTAAATAAGAACATAACTTCAAACATAGCTTAACTAATCTATTAATGAAATAATAAGTAAAGTTTAAGTTTCTAATACCCCCTTAAACTTGATTTATTGTAACTCCGAGTAAACTTCGAAACTTCAAGGATAAATCAATCTTTAATGGCTTGGTGAATATATCGGCAATTTGATCGTGAGACTTTGTGAACTTTAACTCCACATACTTCTTATCAACACAATCTCGAACGAAATGATACTTTATATCGATGTGCTTGCTACGATCATGAAAAACTGGGTTCTTGGCCAAAGATAATGCCGACTTATTATCAACAAAAATCTCCGTCGGATCACCTTGTTTCAAATAAACCTCCTTTAACAAATTTCTTAGCCAAATTGCTTGACTAACACCTGATGCAATAGCAATATATTCTGCTTCACAACTTGAAAGTGTAACAATTGGTTGCTTCTTCGATGACCACGTAAAAGCTGTATCACCTATTAAGAATACATGACTGCTTGTGCTCTTTCTATCATCCACATCTCCACACCAATCACTGTCGCTATAACCAATAAGTTGGTAATCAATCGAGTGTGTGTAAAATAGGCCATAGTGAATAGTACCTTTGACATATCCTAATATTCTCTTCGCTGCCTTCATATGTGATGTGGTCGGGGTTCTCCATGTAACGACTAACAAAACCCGTCCCAATGTCAAATACGTCAAACTTTCAACAAGGCTCTTGTAAAGAGTTGAATCAACTTTTTCACCATCATCAAATCTTGACAACTTTATTCCACAATCAACGGGGGTGCTAATTGGCTTTGAGTCTTTCATTTTAAATCTTTCAAGAATCTGTTTAGCATAAGCTTCTTGAGAGATGAAAATTCCATCTTCTTATTGTTTCACTTCAATACCAAGATAATAAGCCATCAACCTGATATCCGTCATCTCAAATTCTTTTGCCATAGGCATTTTGAACTCATCAAATAATATTTGATTGCTTCCTATAAAAATCAGATCATCAACATATAGGCAAACAATCAAAATATCACCATTGGAATTCACCTTGCGATATAACTCATGTTCATAAGGACACTTGATAAACCCATTACTTTGAAGGAATTTATCAAGTCTCGAATTCCATGCTCTTGGAGTTTGCTTTAAACTATACAAAACTCTCTTCAATTTCAACACTTTCTTTTCATGCCCTTTCACAACATATCTAGGAGGTTGTAGTATGCAGACGTCTTCTTCTAGATATCTGTTCAAAAACGCCGATTTTACATCCATTTGGTGAATTTTCCAACCATTTTGCGCAGCCATAGAGATAATCACTTTAATTGTTTCAAAACGAGCACAGGTGCAAAAACTTCATCATAATCAACTCAATTTTTCTGACTGTATCCTTTAGCTACCAGCCTTGCCTTGTAGCGTTCAATTTCACGATTTGCATTCCTCTTTTCTTTAAATATCCACTTGACTCCAATTGGCTTTTGATTGTCAGGAAGTGTGGCTAATTTCCAAGTTTCTTTTTTTTTTCAATGGCTTTAATTTCCTCATCCATGGCTTTCTTCCATTTCTCATCTCGAATGGCATCATCAAAACCTACAATTGTATGATCAGCAAATAAACAAAAAAGATTTAATTCTTCAAGATGATTAGTTA
>CAVNYN010288866.1:0-52999 GCA_963692815.1 Nyctanthes arbor-tristis | reverse complement strand
TTTTTTTTTTTTTTTTGGTACCTTGGCATGCTAAAATAACAGCATGGTAACAAGTATTACTAATGCATCCCTCCCCCCAATAACAACACGCATATTTTCTTTAAAAAAAAAAAACACGCATATTTTCTTTGAGTAACACACTGGGTATTGATTGAGTAACAACTTACTTATACGTTTCATTTGAAAATAAGGAGCTTTAGCAACCTTAAAGATAGTAACAAAGTCTGGTGACAAAACATTTATAATGATACACTAGTAACTTGTTGAGAAATATTTACCAACTCATATGTGTATTCACTTTGCAACAGGTTTTTAGACAAATTTAGTAACAAAATTTGGTAATAATGTGTTTCTTTTCATATTTCATTCATTGATAATGCACTGGGTACTGGTTAAGTAACATGTTATTTATATATCAAATTTTACAATAAAGTCTAGTAACATGCTTATTAATGATAACAATTATCAGTAACAAAATTTGGGAACACGTGTTAACAAAATTTTTGGAAAAAAATTGTCAAGCACTGATATGTTTGTTTTCTAAGCAACTCTTTGTTAAACAACTAATGATAGCATTGACTTTATTAATAGGTTTTTACTACATTTTCTTTAATCTTCCCCGTGTCACAAGGGTTTCATTTTTTCAAACACGACAAGTTGAAAATAATAGAATGGTAACAGTCTTAGTAATATATATTTTTTAAGTATCATACTCGTTGCGAGCGAGCTGAGTATTATGTTGTTATCTGTCTTAGTAATGCAGTTCTTTTACGCTAGTCACAGATTGGGTTCCAATTGAGTAATAGGCCGACTAAGAATTGCCAATAGATAAGCTATGAGTGCAGAAGTCACTTACCAAAATAGACAAAATAAAAGACGAAGGCAAAATAGACAAGGCCAAAACAGGCAGCAACGCCCAATCTGGGCCACGGGCGGCAGGCCTAAGACCCAAAGATAGACGGAGACAGAAACCCATCAAAACAAGCAGGGCGAGGCCAACAGAAAGTGTTTCTTTATCATCTGAGCCGAATCCCATGTGCTTATGTGCTTTTCCAGCCAAATAATTATGGAACCGCAGAAGCTGTAATTTATCATGTCTTTTGAGATGTTCCATGACCAGTTTCCTCCCCAGGAGTTTTCTTGGAAGATAGGGCTGAAGAATCATTGCCAAGTGAAGTTCATTAGCAATATCTGTCAGAATGAAGATAGGAATGCAACTGTAGTGCTCATCTTCAAAAAAGTTACACGCATGGTTGACTTTAAACTTTAAGGAGACGAAAATTAAAAATTGACCAATACTTTTTATTTGAAATTTAATTTAACATCTTCAATATGTTTAATTTGACATCTCCAATGTGTGAGAAATCAATGATTAGATTTAATATACTTACGTGTCATTTAACAATCACATAAAACCTCCTTTCAAAAAATATATATATATATATATATTTCACATAAAACCAACTTTTTTACACGTGGCAAATTAAATTTAACACTATTATTGTAAATGCTCTAACAAATTGCTAGTTTTGTTGTTAAAATTAACAATAAACTTAACACCTTATACAGCATAGTTTTTCTTTTTCTATTTTAATTAAATTTACAACTCTTCATTAGAGTCATCGATGTGTCACTAATAGTTAAATTTAACTTACTCGTATGTAATTTAATGATCACTAAAAACTCTACTTTTAACTTATATGAATAGTTAATTTTAACATTACCAATATAGATGCTCTAATGTATTAGTTAAACATGCTTTATCATGCTACACTCCAAGAAGCAAACTCAATGCAACAATGTAAAATAATATAATTTAATTTTAATTTGATAAAATGAATACATACCTTCAGATTTTATTTATATATTATTATTCTTATTTTGGAAAGTATACACCTTAGGAATTAATAAACTTGATTTATGTTAAAGTTTAGTTCCCAATGAACGCTATGAAACTTCTGTTAATGTCCTAAGCGGTGATTGAAAGTCAGAGTGACACAAACTGGGATCCAATATATCAATATAAGAAACTGGCTCTCTGAAATAAGCTCCATTGCTTTGTATGTGCTGAAAGCATTAAAATGAAAATGTCCTCACAACATCTCAGTTTTTCATTTTGAATGGTGTTATAAATATGGTGTATGTAAAATAGAATTGATGTGTTCTCCACGTTCATTCATTTAATTTGAGTTTTCTTTATAATTTTCTTTTTCTTTATATGCCAAAAAGAAAAAAAAAATCATTAAAAATACTATTAAGTAAGCAAATTTTCAGTATTTCGAAGTTTAAAAATAGCCCACATAGTAAAGAACATGGTTCAATAAATCCAAATCTTTTTCTGAGTTGAATGAAATTTTCATGATTAATTAATTAACATATATCAAACAATACTTTGTTGCTCCAAAAATAAAAAATAAAAAACTTCAAAAGTACGTTAATGATCATTTTCTTCCTCAAGTTAATGCTCTATATATATAAGGAAGAAGGACCAAATTTGCTAGAAGTAACCCATTTAAAAATGGCATTAAATAGACCAACGGTAATAGCTCAAGTAGTAAAGAGCAACCCCTTACCAGGATGAGATTCTAAGTTCGAGTCTATACCTCACCCCGAAGTTCCCCAATTGCATCCCCAAAAAAAAAAATGGCATTAAATTGCCAACAATGCCATTCCATCTGAAGTCTAGTTGACATCCATTTATCAGTGTTTATGAGCACCAGCAAACCTCCTTATTTTCAATGATAAACTGTCAAGTAGACTGGTAAATTGCTACATGGGCATATGATGCTTGCTCTGAAGAAAATGGACTATGAAGAGAATTTCACAATCCAGTTGAGTTAAATAAAGTTGTGATGCGCCGTCACAACCTGTTTCCTAACCAAACGAAATCCAATACTGGTTTTATTCTAACAAAAGTTCTAGAGGGATGTGAAATAGGGACGTGAAAATAAGACATGAATAAGTGACATTGTCTATGTGAAATATTTGTATTGGATGATGAAAAAACAGCCATGTAATTACCACCCAATGAATGTGTATTGTGTGAGAATGTTACTTATTAATATCATTTTTCCATCTCCCTAAAATTGCTCTTATTCTAATTGCTAGCATGAAATTCATAATTATTTATATATGCCAAAAACGATTTAAACAGAAAGTTGTACACATATTCTCTTTAGAGATTGACTTAGAACTACAATAGAAAAGTTGAAGACTCGACGTGAATTAGGCAGTTTGGAATACCACTGCTCTCCATAGCATGTTCAGACTAATAAATTGCCCGTTATGTCCAGCCTCATCATCTTGTTCCTCATAGAATATTCAGTTCTAATTACTCAAAACACATTTGAGAACTGCGATGCCCAAAAGTGCAATCTTCTCTAAATAAAATCACCTGACGTAAAGGGAGGCTGGCACAGAGGTGCTTACAACACCATTTGCATGCACTTCTTTTATCCTTCTGCAAACTCCATGACATCTCTAAAAATTGTACACTTTCTATGTATTATCTGTAAGAAATAAAGAGAAGACGGGTAAGAATAAATTTTAATGACCACAAATGTTTTCCTCTCAAAACATATTTCATCCCCTAAATACAAAAACAATGCAACAGCATTTCATACGTATCAGCAGATTTGGAAACAAAAGAATTTCATCCTTTGAAAGATTTTACATGTTACTGATGACGATACCAAACAACAAGTAGGCTTGGTGCGGGTTGGTTTAGAAAACCTTAGGGCCTGTTTTCTTTATTGTTTTGAGATCGTTTTTAATTTTCAGTTTTCAATTTTTTAAAAAATTGAAAATGTGTTCACTTTCATATTTTCAAAAACTAATTTTGAGAAGCAAGAAATTTTTCAACAAAGAAAACAGAAAATGATAAAAAGTCGTTTTGAAAGTTTTTAAACAAAACAAGTACTTATTTAAAAATAACGAAAACGCTTTGTTTTGAGAATTTCAATTTCTCTCTCCTCTAATTTTACAACCCTTCGTCCCCTCCCCCCTCTAATTTCTCTCTCCTTTAATTTATTCATATGTCTTATGCTTTTGAAGTTAGTTTATTTTATTATTATTATTTTTTTTTTTTGTATTTTCTTTTTCCATATAACCAACTATCGCAAACTTTCATAATTCAAAAATTCTAGAGAGATATGAAAATGAGACATGAATGAGTGACATTATATATGTGGCACACTTGTATTAGATGATTAAAAACTGGTCATGTGATCATTACCTAATGAATATATGCCATGTGAGAATGTCACTTATTAATGTCACCTTTTTATGTCTCCCTAGAATTGTTCTTCATAGTTTAATCTTGGTAATGATATATTAGAACAAAATAATTTTTTTTTAACGAAAGAACAAAATAATTTAATTTACTTAACAAGCAAATAAATTCTCAAAATGTCAAAAAGAATACATTTTCCAATTTTGAGTTTCTCAAAATAGTTTTCCAAAATGACAAAGTAAATGCATTTTTAGAAATATGAAAACAAGTACTCAAAACAGAAAATTGAAAATGAATCCAAAACTGAAAAATAGAAAGCTAAATCACGAAAAGAACGCACCCTTAGTATTTGGTCAATTTGATTAATCTCATCGTCATAAGAACAAGTGAATATTCACCAGATTACAACATATTAGTGCTTAAAGAACTGGGACAAACTGGCCAGTTCAATTGAAAACCCCGGGCAGCTGCCCGGAACACCGGTTGGATTCAACCCAAAAACGGGGGAACAAAAGCCAGACCAGAAAAGGTGAAAAACACGGTCGACCTAGTAAAACCCGGGAAAATTATATTTTTCAGGGGGTCGGGGGGCGGTCAGGATTTTGTAGTGTAAAAAGAAAACAACTTATTTTTTAAGGTAAAAATTAAATTTTCCATTATTGAACTAAAACTGGTTTGCACTTTTGACCCCGTGCCTTTTGTGGTTTGATGATTGATCCGAACAGATTTTCCAAACACTGCACCATGTACAGCAATTATATTCATCTAGAAATTATGTAAAGTATAATTATCTCATATAATTGAATTAAAAAAAGCAATAAACTAGCATGAAAATGGGGGGAAAAGCACTAAACTTGCATGAAAATGGGAAAAAAAATTTTACATATATATATATATATATATATTCTTCATTAAGCTTTGAAAAAAAGAAAAGGAAGAAACAATACAATTTTGATGGCATGAATTTTTATATTTTCTAACTGACACAATTAAAAGCTATAGTTTTTCAAACCTAAAAGAAAATATACTTACTTTACCTTGCCGACTCAACTGCCAGTTTGTATCTTCATTGTCAAATTACTAAAATTATGCCACGTAATAAGAATACCAAGAATGCAAAATTTAGATCGGAAGAGCCAATGTGAAGCAAGAAACTGCGTAAAACTACCAAGGAGAAAAATAAGGAAATGAGAGAAAAAGGATAGGGAGAAATGATTTTCTTGTTGTCATTAGAGAATTTGGTTTCTTTTGGTTTTGGGGGTGGGGGGGACTAACAATTTTGTAATTTGCATATTTGCTGAAACATATATCAGGAGAAGATGCCTGCAGCTGCAGGGAGAAAATTGGAAACTGAAAAGTTCTATGGCTAATTTGACATCATGTTTATATGATTTTGTATCTTACGCCAAAAAAATAGTAATGAAGCATTAATATAACTTTCAAGCTCTATTCAAAACAAGAACAGAAATTGCACACCTTTCCATTTCAAGGAGCTCTTGGATCCATCCCGTGTTGCCAAACATAAACGAGCTCATCCCATCCGGTACTAGCTAAAAGCCCTTCAACAAGCACACTCATGTCAACACCGACTGCAAACTCGGTATGGTGATCATACCTTCCAATAAGTGCATCCTCAACCATATAATCCCACATGCAAACTGTCATATCATATGAACATGATGCAATTACACTCATCCTGTGAGGTGAGAACTTCACCTTCCTCACTGCATAACCATGGCCATTAAGAACTGTCACTGGGACTCTATAATTTCTTATATCCCACACCTTAATTGATTTGTCAACTGATGCAGTTGCTATGATACAATCATCATACTTATTCCAGTCACATGAAAGGATTTCAAACTCGTGGGCCGGAAGAATCATGGTAGACCCTGGAAAGACATACAAAAATCAAGTCAATAAGCTTCAGTACAGAAGATTATACATTCTTGCGTAAGTTCAGCATATTAAGCCATAAGCTTCTTCATCTGCCAATTTTGACATTTTCACTTTTCAACAAGACATACCTAAACATGTCTAATTAATCAACAAATTTTTATTTTAATTGCTCAACTTTCTGTAACTGGTTTTACATTCCATGGAATGAGTTAAGTGATCTTCCAGAACCACTAAGCAGCCAAAGTACAAAAACTACAAAGGTAAGAATTCAGAATTGGAGAATAAAACAAGTGAAGAGACAATGCATTCACTAGCTCTGTACTTCAACACTTAAATTGTGGTCAGCAAGTGGAAAATTTCAATTTTCCGAGCAACAAACAACCCCTCACAGTGACATGAGATTTGCAACATGTAAGTTCATTTTCCTTCTCCTTCTATAATTTTTTTTCTTGCCAGTGTATCTGTAACGTTTTCCCTTACTTAGTCAAAACAAATAAAATAAAATTCTAAATATTGGTAGGTCGGATCATTTGCTTTAAAGTTCTAGCTGCAGATTACTGAGTAATTGTCATCTATTTTATGCATAAATCTAGAATACACTTCCCGCCATACACACATGTCGCGGGAGATCATTGGACAACCACCTGTGCGTGTGGCGGGAGATAATTTTGCTCTTTAATAACCTTTCAATAGTTCTATCCCATCGCCCTGAGACTTGTTAGTTGTTTAAAAAGTACTTTGAGCCTCATACACAACCTTGTGAAGGCAAATCATCTCAAAACCCGCCTTTCACCACTCCTACCTATATAATTAAAAAAAAAAAAAAAATCATTGTTATTGGACTCATCCAAGCAAATGGAAGTGCATTCAACCTGTAAAACATGTAAATATAAAAACTTCCAAGATCACGGTGTGTTGTTACATGTTAGTTTACTTCAGATAATGTGACTTGAACCACCGCTATAGGCTATCATAACTATCCTCAAGGTTCAATTTTCAAAGGAAGGAGGAAAATGTTTATATATGCACGTCATTCAGCAAATGCTAAAAACTGAACGATACCTGGTTCGCGGACATCCCAAATGCGTGCGGTACAGTCCCCAGAAGCAGAAGCAAATACATCGGCGTGCCGGGGATTCCATGCAGCAGAATACACACAGTAAGCGTGTTCCTTGAAAGTCCTCACACTCGTTGGTCTGTCCACAGTCCACAACTTCACCGTATCATCCCAGGAGGCACTCAAAAAGGAGTCCTTTCGGACGACATTGAAGTCCACGCCATGCACCTCCCGAGCGTGCTCCTGAAGGGAGCGGATAGGGTTGGATGCGGGAGGCAGGGAAAGATCGTAAATCTTCAATGAACCATCGGCTATGGCTGCTACGAGTAAGGAATCGTGGGATTCCGACCAGCAGAGGTCGTAGACGCCATCGGCAGTGTCGAAGGCAGCAATTTCGGTGATGGCGGGATTGAATTGAAGGACGTGGACCCGACCGTTTCCGAGGATACCGAAGTTCTGCGCAGTGGCGACGGCGAGCTGGGACTCGTAGAACGGGCTGAATTTGACGGAGTAACCGTTGAACGGGGTCTTGAAGACCGGCATGTCGCGGCGGAGATTGGGGTTTGGCGGTGGTGGATTGGGTTATCTGGGAAGATGTGATTGGAGGAGTCAATTGACTCGAAAATGCCGGAAAGGATTGTCGCAATTTGGGTAACTCCAGTTTCTTCCAGTTATAATTGAAGTCGTCATTAGACAGCTACGTTTTTACGATCTAGATACTGTTCTTGTCAATTTTGTTAAGGACTGAGTGTATCTACGTCCAAAATAGGTTCAAACTTTGATTCACGCTACTTCCTCTAGCGGTTCTTCAATTTGGAGACCGAATCATAAGACATACGAATACGGATAAAATAAAAATATATAGGGTGTATTAAGGAAAAAAAAACAAAAAAAAAGTATACTACAGAAAAAGTAGAAATGACAAATATAAAAAAAAAACTATTATGCAATCATTTGATAACAAATAGTGGCGGGTTGCATCAGTATAAATGTAAAAAAAAAAAATTTTGAAAGTACAATCGTATAGTTTTTTTTTTAAATACAATTACAATTTGCAACTAGCAGTATAAGTGCATATAGATATATATCACGCTGAAACACAATATAAATAAATCAACAATACATTACATTAATCAATAATACAAACCTTATATAGGGGACTACAAATTACAATAAAATATAGATAAATCCTCGTATATAAGGGACTCAAACGTGAGGCCTATCACATAGCCTCAGCCTTAGCACCGTAACCAGATGGACTAAGAGCTTGTTTGATTCTCTTTATAATTTTACCTACTACTGATTTAATCATTAATTTGACAACCGCTCATTTATAACCACAAATTTCAAATTTATATTAATTTTACACTATTCATTTTACCTCATTATAATTTCTCATTATAAACTAATTTCAATAATGAAAATCAAACAGCCACTAAGGCCTCATTGGCGGGTAAGATAAGAATATTATTAGTAGGGACTAGAGAACCTTTCACAAAATATAATGATTTTATTGTATTATTACTCGCAGTTTTAATCACTTATCAGATGTCTAGTTGGGATTATTCCGCAAAATGTATACTTTACAGGTGATAATTTGACAGTTTATATGTGGGACAATCACTGGCGTAGACAAGGGGCCATACTGGGCCATGGCCCAGGCCTGTCTCCGCCGAAGCAACATAATAGTCTTAAGAAATATAAAAAAAAAAGTTTTTGAATGGGCGGCCCAGGGGTCTTCAAATCCGACACAAAGGTCTTCTGCCGAGGCCCAAGAAGAATGAAACAATAAAACTTAAATGAGAGGCCCAGCCCAAAAGGAACAAAAGCATAACGCGTAGAAACCAGTAATCAAACTCTACTTCGAGCCTTCGACAACCTTCGAACAACAGACCCGGCGTGAGTGTCCCAACAACCAGCAGTCTCGTTCCGATTCTGAGCGGTGGCCAAAGCAAACATTCCGACAAGAAAATGTTGGATGACGGAGGAGAGGGGCAGAAGGATTCTTCTTCATCTATTTTTCAACTTCAATAAGTAATTTATTCTAGCCCTAATCCTTAAATTGATTTTGCCATAATCTAAGCAAATAGCCAAATACCTCTAACATTCATATTTATATAGAGCTCAATTTCATATACTAGATACGGTCAGAAGACTCAGAACTCAGAAATGCACTGATGCTGCCAAGATTGCTGGTTTAATGGTTTTTCACCCGCTTCTGCACTCGTTGCCTGACTTGTCTCAGTATGTCCTTGCCCCTTGGAATTCTTTTAAGCATTTATCTATTTATTATTATTATTATCATCATCATCATCATCATCATCATCATCATCATCATCATTGATGGCGGTGGTAGATAAAAAGAATGAGCATGGATAATGGATTTGTGACTGGATACCTCATACCTGACTTTCTAACAATTTAAAACTTGGTTTGAAGTTTTTGTATTTGTGCTAATGATCCAGAAGAATGATAAAATAGAGAATATTTTTGGTGATGGGTGCCATGAGGCATCAAGCAAATTACTCCATATTTCTTATTTCAATCAGATTTAAGTTTGTTAGTGCCAGATATTTCTTATGAAAAATTTAATGAAGCGACTAGCCTCTAGCGAGTTAAAATGAATTATGGTTCACAAATTTATGATTTCAGAAATGAGTATTCATGTATGATTTCAGAAATGAGTATTCATGCTTTGGTGATTTATGGAGATTTGTTTGTATAGGGTTGAATTTTGATTATTTGGCTTCTTGACTTGTTGGTTGGTTGTCGAAATTATTTTTTAAAAGATTAGTAAGTGAATTATCTAAGGCAAAATAAATTTTCTAATGGATTTTATTAAATACTTTGATTTCATAGAAGAAGTTATGGCTACACAACAACCTCCTAGCAAGAAAGGCAAGACTACATTGCACTCTTTCTTTGGGCATGTAAGAAATAAATAAAATGAGGAATCAAGTACCCACCAAAATACTCCCCCAATTGAAAATTAACAATAGATATAGACTCTCTTATTGATAAATTTACTAAAATAAAAAATCGTTGGGTCTAACTAACTTTTTAACCTAATGTACTAGATTTTGAGTTGTTGTAAATTTTGTAATGCACTTGAGTTGAGTTTGCTTACTATTTTGAAAAATTGGAGCTTACATGACTTTTTTTGAGTTTTCAATCCAGCTCCCCCCACTATTGGGTCCTGGCTCTGCCAGAGGGGACAATCCATATGGGACAATTCACATATGGATTGTATAACTATCACCCGACAAGTGTACGTCTTAGGGGACAATCCTGCCTAACATCTAATGATGATCGATTTTGTATTACTCATGTGTATTGTGTAATTGTAAAAGAACAAAGAGTGAAATGGTAAATTTATCTTATTTTGTAAAAGATTTTGTGAAAACTTCCCTGCAAATTACATAATAAAATTTTCAAAAAATTTAAGGGAAATGGAAATGTGATATGAAAATTTGACATTATAGATTACATAGTTTCATTGGATAATGGAAAATGGCTCATTTAATGATAATCCAATGAATTAATATCAAATAAGAATGTCAATTTTTTATGTCAAATTTTCATGTCCCGCTGAAATTATTCTAAAATTTTTTATGACAAAAGGATAGGTTTGTCAAGCTGAAACTGGCATCTCGCGTATCAATTCCTTTTTCCTTTTTAAGAGAAAGCAAAACAATTTTAAAATTTTCACAAAAAATAAAATTTTCACAAAAAAGGTTATGTAGCAAAGTACAAAGACCCAAATTGATTAGAGCATCTCTAGTGCAAGAGTCCAGACCTGTGGTGATATGGAGGAAAGAAATAGAGAGAAGATTATTTTAATTCAAAATAGTATAGAGAAAAAAGCGAGGGAAAAGTAAAAAAGAAGAGAGAGATAAAAATAAATTAAAAATAATGATAAAATAGTAGTGAAAGTGGTGAAAATAGTGATATATTTGTAGACTTGCACGGGAGTTGAAGAAGAAAAAGTGAAGAAAAAATGAAATAAAAGATATAAAAGTGATTTTAAAAAGAAAAAGGAAAATTTTAAAAAATGAAGAAACACATGGGACACATAAAAAATTTGAGTCTATTTATTCATATACAGACATGGTCCATTTTTTCAAGCATTGGAGATGCTTCTCAAAGAATCAAAGCATGGCAAGTCCGAAAGGATTAGTTTTGTCCAAGTCTTTGCTGGTTTTTTATTTTTTTTTTCCTTATAAATTTTTTGTATTTATATAGGTTGAGGTCAGTAGCTAACATTGTTGGGCAAGTATGCCTTAAGCGTGGCCAAATATATATATATATATATATATTTTTTTTTTTTTGTTTGGCCTCGACATTCAACAACAACGAGTTCAAGCTAGCCAAGAGCTGGCTAGTGTTGTCATTTGACTTACTATCTTAAAAGGTTAAATCCGAGTTTGAGTTGATCATTTGCTCATTTTAATGCGGGGCGGAGTGCATTTTTGGGCACGTTTTTATTCACTTGCGAGATTTATTTTGTCTTAAGAGTTAATTTAAGTTGTTTGATAAACCAGATTCCATAAATAAATGGAAACAGCACATAAGTTAGACACATTTGTAAAATCTACACCACTTAAAGGTTTGACAAAATTAATTTTTTTTTTTGAAAGCAAAATAGTTTCATTTCATAATTCTCGACTAACCGTCGAGCCCATACATATACATATACATAATTTGACAAAATTAATTTTGATTGATATATATCTCTTAAATATGTTACATGATTATTTCAATTTACAACTACTTTAATTAAGGAAGTAAACTCAACTTGAAAAGACCCAGTTTTTTAATGGAGCCAGATCGGGCATTGAGCACTGATAGAAAACCACCAAGTACAAAAGTCTGAAAAATTGAAATGACCCGTTTGATTGATTGTTTTGGTAATATACTAATATATATCCATAGAAAATTCAAAGTACAGTAGTCAAAGTACTTGCAACTCTCTATCATCTCCATTTCTCATTCTCCACCCAAGCCAATCACATTATATGAAAATAAAAGAATCTGAAAAATATAGATAAACAATTGAAAAATAAAACCTTTCATAATAATTCACTATACTATTTTCTCTTTATTTTTTTAATTAGCATTAGGTATCTCAGCTTATACTAAGCTAATCTTGGGCCTCCAGGACCCTCACCTCTAGAACCTTAAAGAAGGTAAATTACGGGATATTTCTCAGCTGGCTCCACGGGTTCCCCTTGCCTTTCTGTACACTTCCATACATAAAGAGCTCTTCTCTAAACCGATGGAAATATTATGAATTTGCGCCCGACAGGAGTCGAACCCCCACTTTGCCACTGGAAGCAAGACTTGAGTGGAACTATGCTATTTTCTAACTAACAGAATAATTGGGTTGTTGATTAGGTCTGTAAACAAGTAACCCGCACAACCTATTGACTCTATTATTTTTGCCGGTCACACAAAGATAGAATTATTTTTTTAATTGTAGTTAAATAAAATATGCTAGTTTTTTTGAGCAAAAAAATATGCTAGTTTTTTTTTCTTTTTTAAATGCTCGTGTATTGTTATTAACAATTGTGCTTTGGCTTAAACCAACAGTTCAACGACTGTGATTGGCAAAAAATTGGGAATGCACTAGAGCAAAGTGCTAGTCTACCAATCATATTTTGCCGGGCGGCCAGAAAATAATATCAGGCATGCAACAGTTCAATCATGACTTTACCCCAAAAAAATGGCGCATAGAAAGCTAACAATTTGTCTATGTTGATTCCGTCCAATGGTATCTGACAGTATCAATGGCACTGAGAAAGGGAAATAATATAATCTCAAACGTGTGACACCAAACACATGAGTGCAACAATGGTGAGAAGACGAAAAATTTTTAAGTACTATACATCTAATGCACACCAAAAAGACGAGTATAATGTGACTTAAAATTAACCGTTGATATAATTGACAGTGATGGTGATATATAAAATTTATAACACATCATATAACCATTTAACGCGGTTACAACAAAGATGGTAAAATTCCCTAGCGAAAAGGCATATTTGAGGTGGGCAGTGACCAAAAAGCCCTTCATAAAGGTGTTTTAATGGGGATCTCAAAGTGCAGACAACAGAATCAGATAGAATTTTTGTTACATTGAAATTTCTGCAACAAGATAAAAAAGTTATGAGAGATGATAGATTGGTTTGTCAGTAAAATTTTTCTTTTTGTTACTTCTTCATGCTCATCATTGCGCCTCTTTCAATAATTGAAGCCGAGACAACCATCATCCCATCTGAAACTCATTCACCTTTCCCTTTCACCCCACAAAAAATAAAAAAATAAAAAAAATCGCCTGTTTGGGCTCAAATTGACAGTATAATTGTGCTTCATACGGAATATTATTTACGAGGAGTATAATCAACAATGATGTTTTAATATATTTTCTTAACGTTACTTTGGTACTTACAAATATTCAGACATCGAATGTAAGTGTGGGAATTAAGTAAGTATTGCCAGCTGGGACTCAGCATACCTTATCAACACGGATCTTTTATACTTTATCTTTTATAAGAAACCATTGAATATACTGTTTACCTAACTCAGGTCTGAACTTGATCATTACCTAAATTCTCTCTTTTTCTTTATTGATTGATGAATCTCTCTTCCCCGCTCTCTATCACATTTCCCCTTCCCCCTTTCCTTTTTTAGTAATAATGTACTTTCAATTGAATATTAAAAGAGAAATATTTTTATACTTCCACATGCTAAATTAGCATGCTTCTCATATTTTTGAACTGAAGTTGATTTATAACGGAAAATGTGACACTAAACTCTTCATTCGAAAAGTAAAAAATTTCTAACTTGGAGCTTGTTTGACGATCTTTATTTGTCAAAATATGGGGAATTTATAATGAAGAGAGATGTAGAATATGTATTGGTAATGTAAAAATGTTTGAAATATGTGATTGTAATTGAGCAGTTATCAAATTAAATGTCAAATAAGTAGTAGGTAAAATTATAAATCGGTAATATAAAGAACATCAAACAAGCTCTTAATTTATTTTAAATTTCGCTTCTCCATATATATTTATTATATATGAACCAGAAATATGAAGTATACCATACCACTTATGATGTCTAATGATTTATCTCATCAAAGGTAACAATTAGTTGATTATCTAAATATTTAGGGTGTGTAAGTAGATTAATGAACCTCAATCCAGCTACTTATAGATCTCATAATTTCACTGACAATATCCTAATGGATTGCTAAAACTTTCCAAGGACCCTCAAAATGGACCATCCCCTCCACCCCTCACATGTTACCCACTAATATTTATATCTATACCATTAAATGGCTGGGGACCCCCCACCCCCCCCCCACCAAAAAAAAAACCTAATAAGATTGACATTAATTAATCAAATCATACTTTTTAAACGAAACTATTTTTATTTTTTAGTTTTGGCGCACCACACTACACCACATCAAATCAGTCTCCGTCATCAAATTTATTATCTAATTTATGTCAAAATTTGCTATGAAACTACTTTAATTTTCTTTCCTGATTATATTTTAAGAATTGGTTTGGACATTTTAACTTGAAAAATATGTCTTAAGCGAAGAGTTTTAGCAAAATTTTCTGTCTAGTCGAAAAAGTCTTCTATCATTCATGATATACTTCTGATTGAAATAATCAATTCTTACGAGTTATCTTTTTTCCGTTAAATCAATATAATGACTCTAATAGTTGTAAGAAGATACGTTTATTTGACATAGATTAGTGGCATTTAGTTGGTCATATTGGATTGTTATTTGTGGTCCTACAAACTCGCAACTTGCATATAAATAACTAATCCAAAAAGCCAATAAGGTTATATCACTTGTTTTATGTCAAATAAACACATCTCTCTAAAATTATTTTAATGACTCTAACCAAATAATTCCATTAATTGAACAATTCTAACAAATTTATTTAACATGTCTTTCTTCTTTATCTTGTTTAACTCAACTGAAATAAATAAATTAAATCACATGTTTTTGTTTTTTTTACTTATCCTATTTGATGCGATCTAGCGTATGCTATATAATAAGTGCTTAGAAGTCAAGCCATCCTTCCTTTTGGATGAAAAGCCACAATCCACATCATCTTTCTTTTGAGATGTTGAAAGATTTTAAAGAACTCTACCATTAGAATAAATCACTCGTTTAGCCAAATGCAAAACAACAAAGAAAACAAGGCAAAAGAGAAAAGTCACATTTCTATCCTTCTTGACATTACATTCCAAGCACCCCTCAACCACCCAACCCCTTGGGTGGGGTGCTCACATACCTACCCTAGTCAAAAGAGTGAACCAGTTATATGCCAACACGTGCCATGATCGGATTTAGACATGTGTCGTCTTCGATTGGCCACTAGCTAGGATGATTTGGCAATATTACAATCATGGACAACCATGTGTTTTCATGAGCCCCCAGCCTTTCACACACAAACCCAAATTATTGAACTTAGTGAGGGGCTTAGAGGGTATGGGAAAGGGTGAATGATGGATCCAAAAGGCAAAGTACAGATTGATATGCAATTATTAATTCACACCAAGCTAAAACAAACAAAACAAAATAAAAACCAAGTCGAATGCACAAATAGAATGAGCCCTTTGATTTTTTTAAATTATGTGAACAAATTCTTTCTCGATCACAATTCGATGTAACTTGCTCCTACTCTAAACTCCCAACCACCCCACTATTTTTCTTATAAGGCCCCTCTTTCATTTCTTCGATACTTACTACTTTAATTTTATATGCTCGTCTCTCTAGCTTCTCTTTTAAATATTATAATTTTAACTTGAAACTCTCAATCGCTCAAAATATGGCTAATTTCTTCCTCAATTTGACCATGAGGGATGCCTTTAATTAATGTTTGCAAATAAGGAAATTCAAATAAGTTAACAGATATTTCAAAGAAAAGAAAATAAACTCTAATAAATTCGTTTATTATCTTCTTCTCTTTATAATTGCATTTTTCTTCCATTCCCTTCTCTCTCTCCTCTCCACTCCTCTACTTCTCTCTAAAACAATATAGGGAGAGAAGAACATGAAAGTAGCCATGAAGAACACCATAAGATGCTGCATATCCTGCATTCTCCCCTGCGGCGCCCTCGACGTGATCCGAATAGTTCATGCCAATGGCCGAGTAGAGGAAATCAGTGGCTCAGTAAAGGCAGAAGAAATCATGAAATTATATCCAAAACATGTTCTAAAGAAGCCCTCATCCCTGTCGCAGGAAGAAGGAAAAATCTGTCCTAAGATTGTTGTAGTCCCTCCGGATGCAGAACTCCAACGTGGGAAGATTTATTTTCTTATTCCCGTTCCTCCGGCTGCCGGAAAAACCCGATCAAGATCATCGTCGCGAAGAAGAAAGACTGAGGTTGATAGCAATAAGGTTGCGAAAACCGGGGTTTCTGATCAATACTTGAGCGAGATTTTATCGGAAAAGCTCTCTACACCGAGAGATCGCCGGAGAGAGCGAGTCGGGGTGTGGAGGCCTCATTTGGAGAGCATTTGTGAGACCCCAAGTGAAGCTTAATTAATCGCCAGCGGTATTGAAAAGGACTCGATCGACCATGTAAGAAAAATGAACATTTCGTTTTGTTATTCTTGTTCGATCAGGTAGTAGTGTCGAGTCTTATTCAACTCTCTTTGATGATCTTTTCAAGAGTGTCAATGACTAGGGTTTTCAAAGAATATTGGACATCCATCTTTTATTTTTGCGTTTCTGTTTTTGTATTTGATTGTATATAGGTACAGAAGAAAAATAATCTATCAAAAACATATTTCGTGGACATTTTAAATTAAATACAATCTTTTTTGATCAAATATCGATGGGGGATACATTCATCAATCTTGTCTTCTATATATATATATATATATATATTCAATAGTTTTATAGCACTTTTCAGAAATGTCATTCAAATCCATGTAGCATTCCCTTGCACCCACATGTATATACGGGAAATGATATGCCGGTACCTAGTGTTAAAAAAATTTTGTTTGCCTATTTATATATTTAAGATTTCAAAGATAATACTTTATTAGAAGACGTTTAAAGTAAATATATATATGTAAAAAATTCAATTTACAATCCGTTACCACATATTAGACGCGTCAATGAATATACGTGGAAAAATAGGTAAAACAATAATCTTTGTAAAGTGGATGAGATTGGTGCTGAAAAGGATCCCACTTCATAGCTAGCCCCGTTGTATTTATTTATTTTTTCCATTAATAATTCAACTACTTTATGTTGGTCGTGATGTTATCATGCCATCACACTCACTGCTTAATTATTAAATTAAAAATCAATAAATTAAGCCATTATTTTATTGGAAAATAAAAATTAATTTCCATGTTTCCTGGTTACTGGCTCCCTCATCGGTGTGCAAATTGCCCCATGCTGCACTATACCGCGCTATATGGGTCAAATTGAGAAGTTGTATTAATAACTTTATTTATATTTATAATAATAAAATGAAAGAATATTTTTGGGTAGTCAAAGCTAGATATAAATAAGCAATTTAATTTTTGGATAATTTTCAAGCTAGGTCTTCAACCTTTTAAGTTTGTATTAATTTTGTTTCTTTTTTTTTTTGAGCAACATTTTATTTATTATTGTATTATATCTCTAACGTCACTTTTCATCCCTAACATTTCAGTTTTCACTATTAACCGCTATTTCACTATTAACCGCTATCACTATGACTATTATGCCCTTAAATCTTCATTTCCGCTATAGGTCCTTAACCTTTTAATTTTTATACAATTTTACCTTTATTATTTTTTGGACATATAGGTTTACTAACTTTTCACTTGTTATCGCATTATATCCTTAATAACGCCTTCTTTTCTCAAACTATCAATTACTAATTTTAATTCCCATTAAAACTAGTTAACCACCTGTGCGTTGTACGGGTAAAAAAACTTATTAAAATATATTATTAGATAATTAAGCAAAAATCTGTAATATTTACATCCCTGTAGAAAATATAAAAACACAAGTATACATTAATTGAGTTAATAAGCTTAATAGACTTAGTACTCGTAAAATTTAAGAATATTTAAAAGACAATATACATTCTTACATATAATTCTTCGTGTATATATATAATAATAGAAAAAATATATGTTACCCGTACCATTTTAAAAAATCCTGATAAAACAAATAAATTGAAAAAAATGCAAAATGCATTAAAAAATTCAAATAATATTAAACTCACTAACACATATAGTAGAGATGGCGAATTAACGAATTATAACGGATTTGAGTTTGTTTTAGAATTGACATTTTAGATTTCGTATTTTAATTTATTAATTAAAAAAGATTAACAAACAAAATAAATGAGCAAAATGGTTAATGTTTAATTTTTAAACCCAATTGTCAAAAGTTCAAGTCTTTTTTGAGTTCTTTCATAAGAATTTTTGTTAACAAGAAAATGAACAGTTACAGTAAAATTTACCAAATAAAAAAGGTATCAAGATCATTTAAAAGGCAATATATATTCTTACATATAATCTTTCGTACATATATACAATATACAATAATAGAAAAAAATACATATTACCTGCTCGATTTTAAAAAATCCTAATAAAACAAACAAATTCAAAAAAATTGTAAAATGTATTTAAAAAATTTAAATAATATTAAACTCACAAACACATACAGTAGAGATAGTGAATTAACGAATTATGATGTATTAGAATTTATTTTAAAATTAACATTTCAGATTTTGTATTTTAATCTATTAGTAAAAGAGATTAATAAACAAAACAAATGGGTAAAATAGCTAACGTTTAGTTATTAAACCCAATAGTCATAAGTTCAACTCTTTTTTGAGTTCTTTCACAAGAAGTTTTGTTAAAAATAAAAGAAATAGTTACTGTAAAATTTACTAAATAAAAAGGCACGAAAATCGCTGTACAAAAGGTACCGAGACTTAAGTGGATTAATTAATATATAAAGTACCATTATACCTTTAATTATTTAAATAAAAATATAAAATAAGAACTCTACCCATCTTAGCCCGTAGTGATAACAACAAAACTCGATATACACCAAACTTGATGGATACTAATTCGTGTAAAAAAAATTTCAATTCAATAGTTGGTGTAACAAATCAGATCAGATTTTTTGATTCATCACATTTCACGTATGGATATAGATCAAGGTGGATAAAAAAATCATTTTCAATTTACAAAAATGAAATCAAACCTTAATGAGCTAATTTTAATTTTTTTATGGACCACAATTGATGGATCAGACTGGGTTGAAACGGATAACAAAACATAGGTAAATTAGGGAAAACATCACAGAGAGAAGTAAGAAATGAAATTAGAATAAAATATTATGGCTATGTTTATTTTCATAAATCAAAAATTAATTTTTTTGGGGCTTATCTACCTAATCTATATCCACCACGTGATTTGTAGTAGATTAAGAGATCAGATCCAGTTTATCATGCTGATACTTAGATCGACAACTTTCTTCGATACAAATTTGATATCTATTAAGACAGTTATTGATCGAGTTTTTTTTGTTATTATTACTTCCTACTATTGTTATTGAGTTGTGTCAGAGTGAGTTATAGTGTATAGACTTCTTATTTTTTATTATTCTTTATTTTTTATTTAAATAATTAATGATATTAAATGTAAAAATTAAAATTTTAGGCGTTAAAGTGTTAATGGTATATAACACAATAAAAAATGAAATATTGGAGTTCTGATGCGCCCAAAAAATAATAGGGATAAAATTGTATAAAAATTAAAATGTTAGAAACCTATAGTGGAAATAAAGAATCAAGGTCATAATAAGTCATTTTGAAATGGATTAATAGTGATAATTGAAAGGTTGAGGATGAAAAGTAACATTGGCAATAATAAATGAAAGGTCGTGGACTTAGCAGGCCCAAAAAAAGGGGGACAAAATTGATACAAAACTGAAAAGTTGGAGACCTAGAATGAAAATTACCCTTAATTTTTAAATATGATTCTTGTGTTTTTGGTAAAATGAGTAAAATTTTCTTTTAAATTACAAAGAAAATGTAGTCCTGTTCTCCTCTAGTTGGTTAGTACAATAATTTCTTAGTCGATTAATAACATATAATAAGAGGAGAATGAAATATAATAACAGCAACGGTAACTGATTGTATGGAATGCACGTATGTATTCATACAAGTCACATTAGTAGGAAGTTTGTTACAAAACTTTTAAGAGGTTTTTGAAAATTTTTCAGTTTTTATAATTCTAAATTATTCTTCATGAAAAATATATATCGCGCTATTCGTTTAACAAACTCAAGTTTTCACTATGTCAAGAAATTCTTTAATTATTCTTGTCCTAAATTCTTAACTTAAGACACTAACTTAATACAGTTTAAAGTGTTTGGTAGGAAGTTGTATTATAATTTGGATTATAATCTACTACGTGACGTGATTTTATTGGTTGCTTTTTATAAAAAGTAAACAATTACAGCTTGTCTTTTACTTTTTGACTTTTTGAAAAAAGTGAAACTAATGAAATGATATCATGTGGCAGATTATAGTCCATATTATAATACGTTTAAGTTGCCAAACACCCTGTAAAGTTATCTTCTTTCCGAAAAAAAAGGAAAAGAAAAAACTAAAGTTTTCTTCGATAAAATTATATATACATATATGTATATATGGTCTCCTATTGCTTTCAAATAATTATTATAATATACACTTTCATGAAATCACTATTATTTAAATTTCCTAAATATATTATATAAAAGAGTGAAAAGGTGGTTGCTATTCCTACTTTGATAGGCAAATTCCATTTTTTTTTTTTATTTTCGCTTTGTGGCTTTTTTGCTTGTTTATGCTTAAAGGAATTCTCACTTATTTTCATTCTTTTGATAATTATAATATTATTTTGATGGTGCAGACGTTGGGGACGACTGAATTTTGGTGTTCTTGTGGGGAAGGTTCTGTCAGCTGGAGGTCTGTTGATGATGGTTCTTTGGCTGGTTTTGGGGTCTTCTGAAGATGGTGGACTTTGGTTTTGGGGTCTTCTGAAGATGGTAGACTTTGCCGTGCTGTCCTGCTAACTAGTTTCCTTTGTTTTGCTTTGTGTATTTGCTTCTTTGTTTTCTTTTCCTTTGTTGTTTTTTGTTTCATTTGTTCTGTTTGCTTCATGCTACTAGGATGGTATCCCCCACTTATGGATACCCTTTTGATGGAAATGAAATTGCTTTATTTAAAAAAAAATGAAATTGAAAAATATGCAATATTTCCTAAACATATAAAAGAGTGAAAAGGTGGTTACTCTTCCTACTTTGGTCGGCAAATTCCTTCTTTTTGTTTTGGGCTTTGTGGTTTGTTCGCTTTTTTATGCTTAAAGGAATTTTCACTTATTTTCATTCACTTGATAATTATAATATCATTTTGAAATCGAAAAGTATGCAATATTGATATCAAATTAAAGATCTCAACTCATACTTTAATACAAATTAACAAATGGGAACAAATTATAAACATATTGTTCATAAAACTGTATTAAATACGTAAAGTAAAAGTTTTACTTTATTGTTTTTAATTTTTCTCAACATCCCATTTTTTTTAAATTTAAACCTAAATATAATATTAAATTTATAATCCTACATATATAAAAGAGTGGAACAGATTGCTACTATTCACACTTTGGTCGGCTTACTCTTTTTTTTTTGTGACTTGTTTGTTTGTTTATGATTTAAGGAGTTTCCACTTATTTTCATTCTTTTGATAATTATGATATTATTTTGAAATAAAAAAATCCTACATATATAAAAGAGTGGAAGGGATTTCTAATATTCACACTTTGGTCGGCTTATTCTTTTGTTTTTTTGTTTTTTGGTTTGTGGCTTATTTGTTTGTTTATGATTTTATGAGTTTCCACTTATTTTTATTCTTTTGATAATTATGATATTATTTTGAATAAAAAAATATGCAATATCGATGTCAAATTAAAGATCTCAATTCATACTTTAATGCGAGTTAGCAAATGGAAACAAATTATAAACATATCGTCTGTGAAACTGTCTTAAATATGTAAAGTAAAAGTTTTGTTTTATTGTTTTTAATTTTTCTCAATATCTCAATACTTTTAAATTAGTTCATTTGAGTCCTATTGTATGAACTTTTTGACAATTTATATAAGGAACTTTTAATGTAGAATTAACAATTTGATCTCTATGGAACCAATGTAGCACAATGTAGTAGGAACATGTGTCAGTAAAGGGAAATATGATAATATTTTATTTGTCAATGTTATTGATTAATTAACTATTGATATGTTCAGATCATTTTAAAAAAGAGTTATGGCATATAGTTTGTTATAATTTTTAATTCGAGTTTGTTCTCTTGTATAATCTCTATCGACATTGTTAAAAGAGCCACTTTCTTTTCACTATTCATATTTCATCCTCTTTTTCCTTTTTTTTTTAGTGTCTTTTTGTTTTGTTTAGTACGGAACTATATGAATATAAGGGAGAAACTCAATGAAAGGGAGATTAATGATTCATATAAATCATTTAGTGGAAAAATGTCTCGAATAAACCCAACGAAATAACAAATAATCCTGTTGGAATCGACTATTTCGCTACATAAAAAATATTTGATTTGAAAGGACTGTCAGGAACAAAACGTCACGATATTTGTTTGACTCCAGTTTTGGCTTATTTGCATTTTTTTATAATTATAATATTATTTTGAAGTCGAAAAATATGCAATACAAGTCTCAAGTTAAAGATTCAACGTCTTCTTTAATAAGAATTAACAACTGAGATTAAATTATAAACATATTGCTCATAAAATTTCACAATATTTAGTAATATTTTTCTTTATGCTTTTTCTGAAGATCCCAATATTTTTAATTAGTTCATTTGAGCCCAAGAGTAATATTTATAGGAATTTTGATAGAGAGCTTACGGTATGTTACTTATGAGACTAATTTTATGATTTGGCGTAATGTGGTATGATTTATAACCTGATCTAACGTGACCAATTTCAATTTGAGTTCATTCTTCTTTCAAACTGAATATAATAAATATTAAATTTTAGAGATATACTATTTTACTTTGTCTACCTACTTATTAAATGACTTAGCGTGCGTGTATTTATTTTTTTCTCATTACAATTTCGAAATATGGTTGGACATTTTATGGGACCGAGTCACCCAATAAGTACACAACCAAAGGAAATAAGCATTTTCCTAAATTTGGTAAGTGAATTCAATTAAATTAGGTTAAGTTACATTTAGCATTTTAATAATTAATTTAATTCAGTTGTATTTATTTGAATTAAACTAAGTTCTGCTATCTCTGCCTCAAAAAGATAATTCTATTTCTTTTTTCACATAGACTAAGAAAATTTATTTAATAGTATTAGAAAAGTAAATGTTAATATCATTTCTCAATTATTCCTTTATATTTATTAATTATTCTACTTTAATAATTCTATTTTCTTTTATAACTACATACATTAAATAGAGTACATAAGAGAACTAATATTTAAATTCTTTTTAAAAAAGAAAACTGGACCATTTTTTTAGAATAGAGGTAGTATTAATTAAACAATAAGTTCAATAAAGTTCTATTCAAATTAAACCAAAAAAACCTACATATAACACAAAATATAGAGAATTTGATGTTTACGGATAATGTGACATTACATTCATGTGTTAGTTTTGACTTTCCTATGACAAAATTGTTTACTCATTGACTTAATATCAATACGTTCTCAATAATCTCTTGCTATATAAGTGTATAGGAGACTAAGACTATTAGTTTTATTATTTAGTTAGTATTTATTCATTGTTCATTTCATTACATACTATCATTAGTATTTACAAAATTATAATAAAAAACATGTGCAAAGCACGTGACACAACTAATATTATTAAAAAGTTTATAAGTTATGTAGGAAATTAAACAGGATCTTTATGGTTTTTTTTTATAATTTTTATTTTTGGTTGGCTCAATGGTTCATTTTGTAATCATATTAGATATGACCTTTCTTGACCCCTTTTGCTTGTACTACGTGAGTACATACGCAGCTCTGTAAGAGGCTTAGTGATTAACCTTCTCTACTCTTACCCCATTTTTTAAAGTCAAAATTTCTATTAGTTTATTCATTAATTATCAGCCGAATTGAGTGGTTAATCTTCTTTAATGCTATGATATCTTCCATGACAAAATTTCTTAAGGTGATTCTTCAATAACTAAATAACACTCCGTGTACATTATTATATACTCCCTCCGTTTTAATTATATACTCTATATTGTCTTTTTTTTTTTCTTTTTTTGTAACCAGTCTATATTGTCTTTTTGAGTTGTCTCAATTATATAGTCCTCTTTTTAAATTAAGAAGATTAAAATTGCATTACTTTACTAATTTACCCTCATTTAATTATATAGCCCTCATTTTTTTATTAGATTAGATAGTGTGTAGTGTCTGTGTGTTGTGTGTGCGCTTTGTTTTCATGTCAAAAGAATACTTAATTAAACCTATCAATTTTAATTTATGCTCATGAAATTAGAGTAAATTAGGAACACGAATAGCAAAACATATATTTCCAACATAATACTTAATTCATGTGAAGTGGAAAAGTCGACTATATAATTACGTAAATTAGCAAAGTCGACTATGTAATTTGGACAGGTGCAGTATTATGCAATGTAATAATATCAAGCAACATATAACTTATCCATTTCAATTATGAACTAGTTGTATACTCCCACGCTGCACAGAATAGAATAATTAATCAAAAAATCTTGATAATTTAAAGAACCAAATAATCACATTTTTATTTTGCATTATTTACTCGTATACACATGTTACTAATAATTACAGTTTTATTGCATATAATTCTTTTACTTGGCACAAAATAATTAAATTATCATTCATGGAACAATACTTTTAATTAATAAAAATGAGAATTAATGAGGAATATTTTAATATAAATTTAATTTCACGTTGAATATGAAAACTAAGAAACCATAGAAAAGAGAGTATATAAAATTTATGTAACTTTAAAATTATCATACACTCATATTGTTGTTCAATAAGTATAACGCAAGAACTCTGAGAAACATTTAGAGTGCGGATAGTATTCATTTATTAAAATTCTTTGCCACATCTCTACTATATATTCTTGGAAAAATTATTTTTCACATCTCTCACTGTCGTACATTCTTTAAAGAAATCACTATTCACTAAATTCATTCTAAAAAAATCTAAAAGTACACATCCTCCTATTACAAAATATCCAAGGGAAGTGCTATTACAACAAATGATAAATTCTATATGATTTATCCATAACATTAATTTGTAACCCCTTTCCACTCTAAAAAGAATTAAACATTTTATTTATTTTTGTTATAAATCATCATCATCAAATATTATTTCTATTGCATCCCTCAACTTAAATTTTTAGCTATATATAGGTTCCCACTTATATATTAATATGAGAATGTGTATATGATTGAAAGCATATAAAATAAAAACATATATAAGCGAGAGAGTAGATATATTTATATATACATATATATATTTATTTATTATTTTATTTTTTAGAAAATATCTTGACTCTAAAATCCGATCGTAGATATAACGTTTATTATATATATAGTATAATATATATTATAATTACGTATATTATATATACGTGTATAAAATAAAAACATATATATAAAATATTAAAGATTTAGCTTGAAACTTAATTAGTTGGAAATGTGAATATATGTTATTAAAATAAATAAATAAATAAAGAGGTATATATAAGTAGAATAATGATTTTGGTGAGAAAATTTGCATATGACCACTATCCTATTTTAATATATGTAAAATTGTATCATTTTTGGAAGTTTACCCTTGGTTACTACTCTTTAACAATGAATATTAAGAGAATTTTGGTGCGGAGTATTGACTTGAACTCAAAATCTTGTCTTGGTAAAGGGTACTTTCTAACAGTAACAGAGCCAGGCGCCATTGCAAGGTTGGCTCTACAGTATATAGCCAAACCATTTATATAATTTTGTTTTTAATTTTACAACGAAGAAAAAAAATTGGGCCAATTTGGGGCTTGAGTTATCACTCATATCTAACAACATTAATTTTATCTTATAATGATAGTCGAAAAGAATAATGCTATTCATCACTAGCAATGATCACCACATAGCTAGTGCAATAACGTTAGATGATAAGTCAAATAAAATATAGAGACATGCGACGTATTTAAGTAGACTTGTAGTTTAATGTCATTTAAATATATTAATCATCATCAATAGTGATAAATAGCACAAATGAGTCGAAAATAATTCGTGAAGTTACCATAATTTTGTTACCACCACAATCCTAACTTCTTGAGCACATTGCTGCATAACAAAACTGTGAAGTGCTTTTTCACGGTACTGTCCGAGCTAGGGTTCTGTAAATGGGAGAATCAGGTGTGCAACAATAATGAAACGTTGAAAAGAGAGATTGTACAAAATTTATGTAACTCTAAAATTATTACACAATCATATTGTTGTTCAATAAGTATAGTGGAAGAACTTTAAGAAACATTTAGAGTGCGGATGATATTCATTTATCAAAATGAATTCTTTACCACATTTATTCTCTATTGTATATTCTTAAAAAAATTATTTTTCGCATCTCCTAGTGTTATAGATTCTCTAAATAAATCACTATTCACTAAATTCATTTTTAAAAAAATCTAAAAGTACACACCATCTTAGAGTTAATTTCACAAATCGTCCCTTAACCTTTCAGTGTAGTCTCGATTTCGTCCCCAACCTTTGTTTTGTCGCCCCACAGCCTCCAACCTTCGATAAATATGCACAAATCGATCCTTTTTTTATTATTCCACCAATATTTTAATAAAAAGACGATTATACCCCTCTTAAACTTTTTAAATTTTTCTGAAGAAAAGATTGAAAATAATAAAAAACTTAAAAGCCACCCCACCCTCCTCCCTTCGCAGGAAGTCTAGCGGCTTGTAGCCGGAGCCGGAACTCCGGCAGCCACAATGGATGAAGGCAGCGAAATGGGGGATTCTTCCCCCATTTGTGCTGCTCCGGCAGTATAAATGCTGCCAAAATGGGGAGATTCTCCCCCATTTGTGTTGTTCCGTTAGCATATGCCGCCAAAAATAGGAGAGGAGAAATTTGTGCTGCTTCGGCAGCACAAATGCTGCCAGAAATGGTAGCAAATGCTCTCCCATATCTGTGCTGCTTCGCAGCAAAATGCTGCGGAAAACGGCCAAACTTTGGAGAGGGAGGAGAATCCCCCATTTCGCTGCCATTTCCAGTAGCGAGATGGGGGGATTCTCCCTCCATTTGTGTGGCTTCGGCAGCACAAATGCTGCTGGAAATGACAGCAATTTTGCTGCCATTTTCAGCCGCATTTGTGCTGTCGAGCAGTACAAATGGGGGCATTCTCCCTCCGTTGTGGCGACAGGAGTTCTGTTGTGGCTGCAGGAGTTCTGGCTCCAGCGGCAGGCTGCTGGACTTCTGAAGAAGGGGGGAGAGGGAGGTTTGGTGGGGTGGGGTGGTTTTTAAGTTTTTTATTATTTTCAATCCTTTTTTCAAAAAAATTTAAAAAGTTTATGGGACTAATAATCTTCTTTTTGTTAAAATTTTGGTGAAATAGTGTAAAAAGGGAGAATTTGTGCATATTTATCAAATGTTGGGGCTGTGGGGTGACAAAACAAAGGTTGGAGACGAAACCGAGACTAAACTGAAAGATTGTGGATGATTTGTGAAATTAACCCTATTACAAAAGATCTAAGAGAAGTAATATTACAAAAAATGATAAACTAGTCTTACACCCGTGCGTTATACGTGAAAGATCGGAAGAGCACAATAATATAAACTATAAAAAGTGCAACAATTAGTCGACAACAAATTTACATAAGTAGTGCATATTGATAACAAGATAAAAGCTTCCAAATATAATAAAACATTATAAAATTGAAAATCAATAGAGAGACAAAAAAAGGAATAAAATAAACCAATAGACTTGATCTAATTCACTGAAAACTTTTGCAATCACGCCAGCACAGGTTTTCACATATTTTATAGTGATATATAGATAATAATTAGTAAAATTGTAAATTTTATATCAACATAAAGGAAGATAATTGCAGTGTGATCTCCAAGCCTTCTTGTGATTGATTGTGATTCGATTTGTCCACCATTTTACTAATTATTTCTCAAGTAGCCCTGTATAGAACAATCGACTATGAATTCTTAACTTGATATACAATCATATAACTTGTATGCATGTATAGAATCGATAACAACAAATTCATAACCTCTTATACAATACTCATAATGCACGAAGTTCAACAACCAATTCAAATGGCAAAAAATGAAAAGGAATTATTACACATAATTAAACATATACTAAAAAACACATGAAAGATTTACACAACACATTTTCCAACATACAGGCAAGTCCTATACCAATTCCATATATGGTACAAAGATGAGATAAAATACAATGAGGCAATTGGAAATTGAACTTTCAAGGGCCATTTCGCATTCACCCTAGAACAATAATACGGCATGCCTCTGAATATGAGATTAGCTATGACTTCACATCTCTAGGGATACTCTTTTAGCTTCTTAACCCTGACATATTGATACAAATGTGGTAATTAAAGCGTAAACTACATCTATAATCTTTTATCTTTAAATTCTCTATCAGGTGTTCATGGCAACTCATAATGTCAGATATACCCTCAATCCTTTTCATCCTTTAAAAGCATCATCTTCTCTTCAATTGGTAAAATCAAAGAATCTTTTGCTTTGGGCAAAAACATCATGAATAAATTCCTCATCAATTCCATAATTGATTATCTAGAAGAGCACCGAACCTAGTCAGGCTTATTAAATGACGAGTTAAAATAAATATGTATTTGAATAATTATAAAACATATGCAAATTAAAAGGTTCTAAACATCTATTTGCATTTTTGTAGAATCTTGTTCATAAGAGTCCAGCACAATTGCACAAAAGCATGAACACATGCGAATAAAGACAGAAATGGACCAAAAGAAGATTACTAGTAACTTATATGACAAACATTATTATCAAGGGATGACTCATTAAAGAAAATTAACTAAAAGGTTCTGTCAATTCAAATTATCAAAATTATGGCAATAAAAAAGGTAGATTCTTAAAAAACAATGTTTTGTTTTACGTGCGTGACATGCTATTAGACTCAAAAAATTCAGCCAAACAAATCTCCAAAAACGTGCAAGCAAAGTTCAAATGACTTCATACTTAGAAGATGCAACTTGCACCCATTCTAAACCAAACTAATTTTCACCTATGATTTATTAGCCTATTCCTTTCTATTCCAAAAATCAAGTAATTTATCAAACTAAATTGTTCAATCATCTGATGACAGATTTGAAGAAGAAACTCTTTGTAAAACTCCAAATAATTGATTGGTTCTACTCTACCAATCAAGTTAATTATCCGTGGTAATAAAACTCTCAATACTCAAGATATGTCATTTCAGAAAAAGGTGGAAAATGACTCGTAAACACTAAATTATCGGCGTTCAAATATCATGAAGCACAAATGAATAAACAAATAAAACCTGGATGATGTTCTCATTCGCAAAACCCCAAAAAACCCATATACAAAATTAGTTAAATAGGATAAAATGAACAATATCAATACCAAAAACAAAGGGAGAAGAAGAAAAAGGACTTGAATTTTGCAGTCTCTGAGAAAAGGATGATGGAAAGCTAATTAATCAGAGATGTGTACACATTCAACGATATACCATTCTAATATATGCTCCATCATTAAAAGTACATTAAGAAACGAAGAACAAATCATTAATCTGGTAATTAAACCACACCAACAATAGTGAGAGAAAAAAATTGCAACCACTAATTGAACCACATCAACAATAGTGGATTTCGAGTAAATTGTTGGGTTAAAAGAAATACCTTTTAGTAGCATATCACATCCCGCAATTCAGCAATTAGGTTTCAATTGTTTGGAAAAATAAAAGAAATCAAATTATATATGCTTTCTCATTTTCTAAAATGAAACTGAGTTATCATCTTCGTGGAAAACAGGCGATATGAACAAAAAGTTTTAGTATTTGTTCGAAGGATAAGATTTCTCAACCGGGAACAAAAAAATCTAAGAAACATACTAATTTGGGATTCCAGTGAGAGACGAATGGGAAAGAAAACTTGTTCAATCAGGAATAAAGATATCGGAAATTATTTACCAGATCGTGATAGAGATGAGATGAGCAAATTCAAAGGCAAAAATCAGGGGATTGGGAGAAGAGATAGACGGGCGCACATAAAAAGACACCATAGAATATGAAAAAAATTGACAGAGACTTAAGTCTCTTTAAATATATATATATATATAGATTTTATATGATTTCTCCGAACATTAATTTTTAACCCCTTTCCACTCTAAAAAAACTAAAAGAATTTTTTATTTTTATTCTAAATCATCATCATCATCATCAAATGTTGCTATCATATCTCCTCAACTTAAACTTTTACCTATATATAGGTTCCAAGTTATATATTAATATAGGAATGTGTATACTATTGAAAGCATATAAAATAAAAACATATATAAGCGAGAGAGTAGATATATATTTATATATATTCGATCTTTTTATTTTTTTAAGAAAATATCTCGACTCGAAAATCTGAACCAAGATATAACTTTTATTATATACATAGTATAATATATATTATAATTAAGTATATTATATATATGTGCATAAAATATATATTTATATGTATATAAAATATTAGAGATTTAGTTTGAAACTTAATTAGTTGAAAATGTGCATATATGTTATTAAAATAAATAAAAAGAGGCATATTTAAGTAGAAATTAGAATAGTAGTTTTGGTGAGAAAATTTATATATAGCCACTATCCTACTTTAATATATATATATATAAGATTGTATCATTTTTGGAAGTTTGTATCATTTTTGGATGTTTACCTTTGGTTACTACTCTTTAACAATGAAATTATTTTTTTTTAATACAATTATTAGGGGAATTTTGGGGAGGAGTATTGACTCGAACTCAAAATCTTGTCTTGGTAAGAGGTACTTTCTATCAGTGGCGGACCCAGGCTATCGCAAGGTTGGCTCTACAGTATACAACTAAACCATTTATATAATTTTGTTTTTAATTTTACAAGGAAGAAAAAAAAAATTGGGCCAAATTTGGACTTGAGTTATCACTCATAATCTAACAACATTAATTTTATCTTATGATGATAGTCGAAAAGCATAATGCTATTCATCACTAGCAATGATCACCACATAGCTAGTGCAATGGTTTTAGATGATAAGTCAAATAAAATGTAGGAACATGCGATACATTTAAGTAGACTTTCACTACAAGAAAATATACGATTGGCAACGGAAAAACGTGTCAATTTGTGGCTCATGTACTGTTAGTAACGGAAACGTTCTAATGCTAAATCCCTTTCTAATTCCATAGTGGCTAATTTAGCCACAGATTTAGTTTTCCGTTACCAAATTACTAACAGAGAAAGTTGTTACTAAATTACCAACGAATAAAAGCTTTACTAATTAACAACAAACGTTTGTTACTAATTCCGTTACTAACTGTGGACTAGAATTTTGAAAGCAAATAATTCCCCCTATTGCTCCTGTGCGTATTCGAACTTTAGTCTTGGTAGTTGGCGAGTAAAGTCTTAATTACCAGGTTACTATATATCTTTATTAATATGTTGCCCTATAATTTATATAAAGTATGTTCTTGTAATTTTCCCCAACCATATTCATTACGAAAATTATCGGTAATCTGTTACTGATAGTAATATATTGTTCCTGTTGCTATTTAGTAATAGATTGGTAACGAAAAACTTGCAACAGAAGTAAATCTGTTACTAATTCAGTGGTTATACGCGTTCAGTTAGAAATATGTTAATATTCTTTTGCTAATAGTAATAAATTTTTTCCGTTACCATTCAGAAATAGATTAGATACGAAAAAGTAGCAACAAAACGATTCCGTTACTAATTCCATAGCAATTCGCACTCTGTTACTATTCTGTTGCTAATAGTAACGGAATTGGTTTTGTTACCAAAATTTTGTTGCTAATCTTGTATTTTCTAGTAGTGTTTTAGTTTAATGTCATTCAAATATATTAATCATCATCAATGGTGATAAATAGCACAAATGAGTCAAAAATAATTTGTGAAGTTACCATAATTTTGTTACCACCACAATCCTAACTTCTTGAGCACATTGTTGCATAACAAAAACTGGCAAGGGGTTTTTCACGGTATTGTCGGAGCTAGGGCTCGATTAATGGGGAATCGGGTGTCCAACAATAACGAAACATTGAAAGGCAAATTACTTCCTTTTAAAGATAAAAGGATCAACCTGAAAGTTGCAAATCAAACATTTTGGAAACAATACTACCATCTTCGTTGTGATCTATCTGAGTTCTGTAAATTGTCTAAACCAAAAGAAAGTACCGTATCCATTAGAAAATTTAGATTGTATATTTAATGGATTGTTGGGTGATGCAAGGGAAAAAGATAGGAATGGAAGATTATTTTAATTGAGTAAAAAGAAAGTTGAAAGTAAGAAAAAAACAGTGTGACTGTGGAAGGAATGTGGGCGTGAGGGAAAAAAAAAGAAAAATGGAAAAGTGATGAAAGTGACATGACCAAAAAATTATCCGTTTTCCTTGATCACTTATCCATATAGAAGGGCAATCCACGGGGCATAGCATAGAGTGTATTGGAGAGGCTAGAGAGCGATCAAAAAGCACAAGTAGAACTCGAAGCGACCATAATAGCAATAGTCTAATAGTTCAAAGGAGACTAGAGTTTAAAATAGACTTCCCAAAAATCATCTTAGTTTTTTCTTGGCCTTTTTAACGGCCTGTTTGCAGCAGCAACAACTACAATAATATAATGATGATGATGATACCGTAATTGCCTCGACATATAAAAAATGCCCCCGACAATTTAAGCCCTTAAAAACCCAACTCATATTACAGCACCTCCACACCTAAAGAACCTTTTTCATGGTTAACGGTAATTTTTCAGCTTTTTTTATTTGGTAAATTTTATAGTAATTGTTTTTTTCTTTTTAACAAAATTTCTTGTGAATTGTGAAAGAACTCATAGAAGACTTAAACCTATGGCCATTGAGTTTAACAACTAAACGTTAACCATTTTACCTATTTGTTTTGTTTGTTAATCTTTTTCATTAATAAATTAAAATACCAAGTCTTAAATGTTAATTCTAAAATAAAATTTAATCCATCATAATTCATTAATTCATCATCTCTACAGTATGTATTGGTGAATTTAATGTTATTTGAGTTTTTTTAATGCATTATATATATTTTTTTGAATTTGTTAGTTTTATTAAGATTTTTTAAAATAGAGCGGATAACAGGTGTTTTTCTATTATTAAATATATGTACGAATGATTGTATGTAAGAATGTATATCATCTTTTAAACAATCATGAATTTTACGATTACTAAATTCATCAATCTTATCGATTCAATTAATTTATACTTGTGTTTTTATATTTTATAGAAGGTGTAAATATTAAAAATTTATGTTTTACTATCTAGTAATATACTTTAATAAGTTTTTTAACATGTGCAATGCACCAGTAATTTAACTAGTAATGAATAACAAAAAATGAGTTGCAATATATATGGTAACACCACACCACCTTACCTTTTATAATAATAATAATAATAATAATAATAATAATAATCATCATCATCTATATATTGATATTAAAAGAAGTTTGTCTGGCACAGCTTTTCCCGTCACTAATCTGACGTTATAAGATTATTAGATTTTTTTAACCCGTGCATTACACATATAGAGTTATGTTGTACATTCATATCAAAATTGACGTGTGAGTGTAGAAATCATGTCATAAATAAAGTATAATATACCAGTTACATTGTATAAAATTATATATTGATATGTCAATTACAAATCATCATGGAATATTTGTAGTAAAATGCTAACTCCGTCCCAAAAAGATGGTTCACATTTCATTTTTCTTGTGTCCCAAAATGTGGTCCAGTTTCCTTTTTAAAAAATAGTCGAAATATTATTTCTCTTATATACTCTTCTTTAATGTGCATAATTATAAAAAAATAGAATTATTAAAGTGAAATAATTAATAAGCCAAAGGGTATAATAGGTAAATTATATTAAAATTTACTTTTTGAAGACTATTAAATGAACTTTTCTTAATTTATGTGAAAGAGGACCGTCTTTTTGAGACGGATGTAGTACATGAGTCTATAATTTTGGTTTCCTCCAACTACGTCATACAAGTTCATATGTCCAATCTATATAAAGTTATAATAATTAGAAGTCAAATAGTCAGATCACAATCAAATATTACAACTATGAGTCTAGTCTTTCACTTAAATGTTATACAAGAAGACTAACTTAAAAAGTCAATAATAATGAACAATAAAATATTGAACACATACATGTTATTATATTTGCATAACAAAATCAATAAATATACAATTTTTGTTTAGCATTTGACACGTTAAATTAATGTTTTATTAATAATATATTAATAGTTATTCGCTTATGTACTCGGTTGACAATTTACTATATTTTAATTTTAAATCATCTAACTTATTTAATATTATTAGTTAACAATCTTGCAATATGTATCATGTATGTACATACCTGTATTCACTCTATACCCATTGAGATATTTTCATACTCAAAAGACAGTACCCTCCCAACGTACCCTTTTTATGAGTAAAATTCAAAATTGATAGTTATAATTAAAGTATTAAATATGGATATATTTGTAAAGAAATATAATTTAAAATTTTTAATATAAAAAAGGACCATATATGTGAGGCGTCCTAAAAAAGAATATGAGACCAAATAATAGGGATAGATATAGTAATTTTTTCTATTGCTCTTTTTTTTCTTGTGGATTTCATGTCTCTTTATTCACAAAGTTTTCGCTAAAATTCATCGTCAAATTAAAATATCGATGTATAAATTTAAGAATAAG
This sequence comes from Nyctanthes arbor-tristis, assembly GCA_963692815.1. NCBI lineage: Eukaryota > Viridiplantae > Streptophyta > Magnoliopsida > Lamiales > Oleaceae > Nyctanthes > Nyctanthes arbor-tristis. Next base: position 17,711 of record CAVNYN010288866.1, on the reverse strand, counting down.
TTAGTATTCAACCCATACGTTGCACGGGGAGGTAACTTCCCAATGTTTCATGTTAAAAAAAATTATTACACATATCGCAAAAGCAATGAATGATTACGATAATAATTAAATCAAATGAAATAATAACATGAATTCAATCGATATTTTGCAAGCGTCACATCTATGGAAAAAAAGACAAAAAAAATATTTGCATCCTTTACAAATATATATTAATAATTTACCCGTTTATGTACTCGATTAATGTTTTGCTACATTTTACTTTTATAAGATTTAATATTAATAGTTAACAGTCTAGTAATATGTATCCGGTATATACATACCCATATTCACTCGATATCGGTTCACATAAAAATTTTAATACCATTTTAACCCGATAGTATATCGTTTCCTTACATACATTTTTAGTTGGGTGATACTTTGTTTTATTTTGTACAAATATCCATAATACCATGACAATATTTTAGTTTGGCAAAATATAAATATATTCCACAAAAAATAGCATATTTTATAATGACAATCGTTAGAGGTGTAATAATTATAATTATAAAAAATCTATAGTAATAATTATAATTAATACGTATCCGGTATGCATATACCCGTATTCAATCGACATCTGTTCAAATAAAAATTTTCATACTCATAAGATAGTACCCGTTTCCTCAAATACATTTTTAACTGGGTAATACTTTACTTTATTTTGTACAAATACTGATAATACCACGCTGCTATTTTAGTCTAGCAAATAACAAATATAATTCTTTAAAAAAACATGATTTTATAATCAAAATCATTAAAAACGTAATAATTATAATTGTAAAAAAAAAAAAAAAAGCTAAGACTGTGTTGTGGCTTTTAGAATATAAGGAATTTCAGGTAGAATTGAGTTCTAATTAAAGAAAATAATTTGAGTATTTCCATAGAAAGAGATAAGGGAGAGAAATATGTTAGTTAAAGAAGTATTAAATAGAATGCAAGACAAATCGGCTATAAAGATTTTAATTAGATAATAATAATAGAAGGGATAAATATTTTATACACTACAATTTATTCATTTCATAACAAAAGGCAAACAACAAAGTGTGATTTTTTGGAATTCTTGAGTTTCAAGAACATAAATTTGAAGATAGCAATAAAAAATTATGTTCTTCTTTTTAATTATGCTAATCAATATTACGGGAAGTTAATTAATATTCAAATAAAATGGAAAAAATATTTACATTCATGTTTATTCAAGAGTCCAACCGAAGTGGGGAATGCATTTTCCCAATTCTACTTTTCGTATGAAATTATAAAATTAATCAAATTGGTTCTTTATTTCTTTCATAAATCTAATTTCGTACATTTATGAATTTAGAGACACTGCAGATAAAATAACTTAAGACCTTGTAAAAAATTGGCTTATTAATTACGGTAACGGCTGGTGGCAACTTTTTTTTGTAAAAGGTAAATAAAATTTTTATTTTCGATTCTTATAACTTTTAGATCGGAAGAGCACATTAAAATAGATTGATTAAGTTTTTTGTGGGGTACGTCAGGGGAAGAAGATAGGAGTGAAAAACATTTATAATTATTAAAGATGTGATGGTTATTTGTGTCATTTTAATTTTGACAATTTTAGTATACTTGAAAAATTAGTAAGATTAATAAAAAAAAGTAGTGTCAATATAATTAACCTTCAAGAATATATGTGGTTAGTAACAATATTTTCTTTAAGTAAAAGCACACGAGAGTAGTAATATATAAAAGAAAATTGTTAACAAATAAAAGAGTTGGTATAATAGTTTAAAAGCGTATAATTCTTAACCAGGAGGTTATCAGTTGACTCCTCAACTATTACAATTGTAACAATTTTTTTATTAAAAGTAACAACTAGTGTGATGTGACATTTTAAGCAATTGTGTCAGACAGAGTTTTAGGCAGGAAACATTTTCTAATTGTGCCAGATATAATTGTAATTGTGTCAGAAAACCCATGTATTATATATTATTATATTATATTATATCATATATGATATGATATAGTTACTGGTGACGTCTCTCTTATCCTCTTATTATATTTTGAATTGAAAATCTGAATTATCATATTTTGAATCGAAAATCTAAATCATTTCCTCTTGATTTCTTCTATCTTTGACTGTATCTTACTTATCCTTTCATCGTGTTTTGAATCAAAGATCCGAACAATCTCCTATCGATTCTTTGTATATGAATATCATATTGTCATTTAATTTTTCTCTATTTTTTTTATTTCTCTATGTTCTATTGATTTATTTTCTATTATTTTAAAGTTTAGATAAAAAAATAATAATTCTGGTTTTTTTAAATGAATACATGTATTCTTTATGAATTAAGCAGATTGTTCTATATTCTTCATAATTTTTTGTGCTTTACTAATCGTGTTTCTTGTGTTGGAATTGTAGGGTTTTGATTGAGTGCAATATTTGTGTTTAAATTATAGGGTTTTCAATGAATGTTGTATACTCTTTTACTAGCTAGCAAGAGAATAAGAATTGGGACAGCCGCACGTGACACATCGTTTTACAGCATGGATAAAACACCCTCTTCTTGAAATCTATTTGGATTAACCATTTATCTGAAGCAATTTTAGTTCCCTCCTTTTAGTTCTTATTAGATTCTCACTCATGTATTGTACTAGAAGAATACTTATCAAATCAAATTATTTAAAAAAAATAAATAATATGAAATTTTATAAGTTTTTTTTTTTTTGTATGGTGAAATTTTATAAGGTTACATTAACTAATAAGGAGTAATTAATTTTTGACGTCCACCAAACAATAAAGTAATTTTTTTCTTGTTATCTTAAAGTAACTATAGTTTATAATAAATTTTAACCTGATTGTTATCTTAATGCCAATAAATATATTTTTTATTCTTTTGCACTAATTTAGATAAATGGCTTCGTACGAAATAATAGCTAATTGGACGGTTACGTATACTGTAAAAATGTTTCTTATTTGAAACCAATAAAGTCAAATAGCATGAATATGATATAAATTAATAATACATAAAAATAGTTATATATAAAATAGTCGTAATTATTAATATTCATTTATATCGGGAAAAATTAAGAAAAAATTACAATTATAATTTTCAATTAACTTAAACTAACGCGTTATAATTTGATATAAGCTATTTTAAATTTCAAGATAGATTGGACAATTGGATAATCAAAGTTATTTATAATTTAAATTAAATGATTATAATTATCTATTAGTTATTAAATTTAATAGTGAATCTAATTTCAAAATCGTGACTGAATATGACAAAAATCAATCACAAAATTTTAAAAAAATTGAAAAATTCAGAATACCACAGATGTTACCGTAATATGAAACAAAATATCTAAAAAAACCTTCCTAATAGATTTTTTTGACGGGAAAACTGTAATACAAAAGTACTAAAATTCTTTTCATTTAATTAATATATAGATTTCATTTTTTGCGTGCTGATTTCTTAAATTCTATTAGAATTTGATCTATTACTTATCTTCAAAGGTTCTGAGATAGGGGTTTGTTGTGATAATTTGATAGGTTCATTGAATTTCTAGATGTATTGCATTTTTTTGTCTGTTAATCTATCTAATAGACTCATGATGACTTCTAGCTGGTAGGTAGTAGTGAATATGTATATCTTCATACTAAACACATATTCTACTCATATAGTTCACAATTTATGATATACATTACTTTTTATTGTTTTGCAATTAAATTGGATTAATACTTTGTGTAATTTCTATCTATTAGTGACACTATATGCTTTTTTCAATTGACAGATATTAAGAGGTTGATGGATTTAAGATTTAGCAACAAACTGACTTTAAAAATATAAGATGAAGAATGTGGATGAGGTAATGGATATAGTTGATTTGTATCGGATGATCTATACACAAAGTGGAGCAAATCATCAAGAATTTTGTTCTGCTACAGTCTAACCACTACTCTTGGGGCCTGCTGTAAGATGCTCCGTCTCAGTAGAATGATGAGGCGATGGCTGGAATAATCGTCATGTCTTATGTAGAATACCTAGATGATAAAGAACCTTCAAATTGTGGAAACATTCTGAAAATAAGCCACATTAAGTTTTTGATTTTTGGGACCCTTGTTACATAGCAATTAATGAATGCTGATTATATATTTTGGAAAAATTTATCATTAATTCATGAAGATTGCCTGGGCACGTCTCTCTTTTATTTAAAATTTTACAAACACACTCATATTAAATTCCAAAAGTAGCATGAAAGATGCCTTAGTAAACTTGAACTAGATCAAAGTAATAAAACTATGTTATAGCACAAAAGATACTTTTTAAAACTTAAACAAGTATGTTGATGTCTTATTATTTAAGTGCTATTTTGATGTTGTTGGAATTTTATATAATTGTTGTTCTCCCTGTAAAGCATACGGATGAGATATCTAATAATAATAATAACATATATATTAATAATAAGAGAAGTTTTCTACCGTTATAATTTCCCGCCTATTGTCGGGCATGGAATAAAGTTTTTTACCTTTTTTTTTGTTTCCTCTCTACTTTCTCTAATTTGGAAAACTAAGAATCTATTTCACATCTTTTTGCTTTATTTATTTTATTATCCATTATTTAAATAATTAACAATCCCTTTCAGTAATAAAAGTTTTATATTACTCGAATTTATATCTTATTAACAGGTTAGATAATTAAGAATAATTAAGAAATCAAAACTCTATATTTTTTGGACTCTATATCTCATTAAGAGTTTAGATAATTAAGAATTTCTTTCAATAATAAGAGTTTTATATTACTCGAATTGATATCTTATTAACAGTTTAGATAACTAAGAATAATTAAGAAATCAGAACTCTATATTTTTTAGATTCTATATCACATTAAGAGTTTAGATAATTAAGGATCTCTTTGATCCATGAATTTCCTTCCCAAATGCTTCTTTCGATCATTTTCTTCAATCACTGGCGCCAATTCCTGCCACCAATGGGGGTCTGACTTCTTCACCTATCTCTGTCAATGGGGGGTCTAACTTTTTTGCCTATCTTTGTCAATTGGGGGTCTAACTTTTTTGCTTATCTCCGTCGATCTCCCCCATTTTTTTTGTGCTTCAAATTTCCAGCTAACAATAATTAGGTATTCTATTACTTCTATTACTTTCAGGCTTGATGATCCGAGAATTCAGAAAGACTTCTGAACAGTTTTCTGACTTCTGTCAATATAAGGTTCTCCCTTGGTGGAATCTTTTCCAAATAAGTGCAAAAAGACAAATTGAGGGAAAGAGAGTGAGAAACGAATGATAATTGGGGTTCTGCAGCACCACTCGAAGCAGGTATATACCATAAAATTTCTAGCATTTCTTTGGGTGATCCACTTTTTTTTGGTGTTTCTTGGGAAATTTTTTAATATCTCAAAAATTTTAATTTGTGATTTTTCCCCCAAAGTACAGCTGATTGGAAAGTTGAGTCTTCAAAGCATCCACGACTTCAGCTAATAGCTTATTAATGTGAAAGAAGTCCTCGCTGTACCTACTCTTGATATCTATTATTGTTTCTCTCAGTCTTTATTCATTTAATTAAATTTTATTTGCTGAAAATTCTTTGAATCAATTCGTCTCTGACTTATAGCTTCGTCATGCGATTCTTAAGAGTTTCTCCAGTGTTGTCTTTCTTCATGTTTCTCTTAGATTTATTTTCTTTCTTTTTTAATCAATTTTCTCATATTCAATTCTGATACTATATACCTTAATTGTATTGAATTATTAGCTTACTCTATCCCATGTTTTTACTCGTGCAAGGATTGGCATGCAAGCTACATAGTTGACAGCTTGAGGCAGTAGTTTGTCATGTGTTTTTGGTAGGAATGGGTGGTGGACTCATTTACAGCAAAATTTTAATGGATTGTATAGATTTGTAGTTTTAGAATATTTTCTATAGTGATTGATTTCATTTTGTATGCCTTTGAATATTTACCTGTTAGTTTTTTATTTCACCAAAAACTTCGAATAGATTCTTTCAGATATTCATTGAAGTGTTATGTCGCCTTAAGAAAATTACATTTTTTTTCTCTTGAAACTTAGAATGTGATAAAGAATTCTGGGTCTTGAAAAGGTCCGCTTTTTTTGTGCTAAACTGCTGATTGAGTTTTGTTTCATGGGATTCAAATTTTCCTTTTTTGTCATATTGAATTTTTATGTTGGGAATATAATTAGTAAGTGATAGATGTGATGTTAAGTTTCATTTTTTTTTTCTTCTCTTTCTTTCTTTCTTTCCTTTTTTTTAGGGGAGGAACTTAGAGTTAAGAAGTCAATCAATTATTATGCTAAATTAAAACATATATATGCACTAAATTTTTAGTGGAATCTGATCACGGCTATGAATTGAAAGAGGATAAACTTGAAAAATTTTTACTCTATGGTGACTATCTGTATTCCCATTTCATTGTTAAAGGGATAGTGGATAGGATTGCCTAAATCTAGCGGTGGTTAATGTTTGTCTAATTAATGCATGGATTACTTTTCTGAATTATGTTTAAGTTGGATCCTTCTATTTCACACTTTCTTTATCTCTTCTAATTTAGATATATGTGGTGGTCCAAGAATCAGAGAATATCTTTGGTGACAAATAACCATATGGCAAACAAAAAATGAGTCCTCTCAATCTGAGACTTTGGAGCATTTCCTGATTGAAATGGAGTTGTGACCTGTAATGACAGGATGACATACACTTGATGACTTGAAGGACTTTTTGCATGGATGCTTAAAGATACTTGATATCATGGGTTCTATCGACAAAGTTCTAATTTGGCGAGCTACAATAATTGTTTTGCGACTAAGATGACGTCTAATTTAAGCTGTTATGGGTGTCGGCTGAGCTGCAATAATTTTTTTGCACGTAAAAGTACTCCATTAACAAGATGTCATGTTTAGACTTGATGATCTAATGAAGGCTCTAATTTTTTTGCACATAAAGGCTCTAATATTTGTTGAAGTTGTAGACATTGTTTTGTTTTATCTGTTAGTTCAACAAATTATTTATGCAATATGTACCCCAATATGACAGTGTACTCCAATATGTAAGATATTTTTTGATAGTCATTTATTGTTTTTTTCCATGCAACACACGAGTGAGATGCTAGTAATAATAATATTCCTTCCGTCCCATTTGTTTAGCCGCTTTTCCCTTTTAGGCTATCCCATTTATTTTGTTATTTCATTTACAATTATACCCTTATATAATCATTTTTTTTTTGAAAATGGGGGATCAATTCTCATTAGACAAAGGATCGTTCAGTACATCATGAATCAACAAAGGATGGAGCCAATCCATAGAAATATAAGAAATACGTGTATTACTCTATAATCTTGCCCTACGTGCCAATTCGTGTGCAGCCGCATCGGCTATCCGTTTGGCATGCAAAACCTTCTAATTGTAACCCATATTCAGCAAAACCTTACAATCCCTGACCATGAGCCCGAACTCGGTGTAATCATCTTGTTCCTTCTCCAATGCATCTGTAACCATCTTAGGATCCACTTCAAAAATCATATTGGAATAGCTCTCTTCCGTTATCCACTTTATGGCCTCTCTAAGTCCATATATCTCTTCTTCTTTCGACTGGAAATTGGCTCAGAGAGTGTATTCTATAACAAATAAGATATCCATCTCCATCTCTAAGTACATTCCAATTCCCACTTATTATCCTCTTCTATATATGGCTGCATCAAATGCATTTGATGCCCAGATGGTGGGTTAGCCCAAAACTGTTCCGATTGTGGTTGTATCACAATAATATCTATTCTCCTAGCACCTTGCCATTTAAGAAGAATATACATTCCATTGGCGATGGCTTGTGAAGGATGCTGCTGTTGGCCTTTCCCTAGTTTAAGATTTAGTTACTTCCAAATTGCCCAAGCAATCACACCTAATTTTTCTGCCTCACTCACTTCTTTATTATCAAGCACATAAAAAAACCAATTGTAACACCAAGCAAAATTTTAACAATGAGTTAAGCAAAATGATAATATTTAGATGAGGATAGGAAACTACTTGAATTTTAAGAATTTCACGATAATAGCTCAATTAAACACCAAAAAATAAAATGTGACAGTATAATCGTACCAAATTGAAAAGTTGGAAGTTTGCCATTCAATTGAATGACGAAAATTGAAATATGACAATATAATTATATTTGAATAGTTACAAGATTGTTAAGAATTAGAATATAACAATGAGATTGTATTAAATTGCAAGATTGTTACTTAAATGAATATCAAGAATTAGAATATGATCATTAGTAACATGATCGATATTTGGGCAATGAATTGTAATTAGAAAGTAACAGTTGACATTGTATTGATAATGATTGACTAACCCCACAAGGTTGCGGTATTGAATAACGACATAAATTGTATTAATACGTCACAAGACTCAAAGATCGTTAGTGGAGAAATGCCTAAAGACAAGGACGTGGTCATTGATTAGTACGATATGAAATATAACCATCGAATTGTAAACCCTATTAAGTTGAAGGTCTCGAATAACATAGATCAAAGTACAATGACTTAATCATAAGGCAACTCAAAGTATAAGGACTTCTCGAGCAATTTGTCGCCAAATGCACTGTGCCACATTGCGCCACTTGTCGTGACGTGGTTGGCAGAACTCAAAGGGGATTTAAAAATAATTAAGTTTTAACCATTATAAATAGAGGAAAGAGTCCCCCAAGCCCTCCCAACATCCCAACCTCTCCTCTCTTCCACCTAAATTCGTCCAAAACTCTAGTGGGAAGGAAATCAATCCTAAAAAGCTATCAAAAGCTTAATCTATCACTTGGAAAAAGCTCTTAACTATATACGGTTAGATCCTAATTTGAAAATATAGCTTTAATTGAGCAATATCAATGTTTTAAGGGCACTTTTCCACGTAGAATTATTCGAGGGATATTTGAGGTAAGTAATCAATGCTTTGATTCCCGTTTTTGAATTTATGATGTTTTGATATGATAAACATGATTTTAATTGAAGTATTCTATGAAACAAACATTGATTTGATGTATTGAAAAGAAATATTGATTTATTTCATTTGAATCACTAGTTGCTCTACCCATCTTGTATTGAATTGCTTTGAATTGTTTCCCATACTATGACCTATTCAACGATCCCGGAAATCGCTTTAATTGTACATGGCCAAGATTGAATTAATTGAATTGATATGACACTTGCGCGCACTATGGGTAGTTGTTTAACTAGTAATAAGGTCCTCTTGTGCACTGAAAAGTTTTGTGCATTCAATAATCTTCTTGGAAATAAATCTTTCAATTGAAGGGTGAATCAAAATGTTTTGTTACTAACTGAGTACTTTGTACTCACTACACCTTTACTACAATTTTATAGATGATTGAAGATATGATATTTGAAAAGCAAGGCAAGTTATGGGTTGGAGCATGCTTGCGAAGGGAGTAGAGTTTTTCATATAGTGACAATATGTCTTTGAGAATATTATAAATTTAATACCTTTTGTATTAACAAATATGCCCAGTGGCGGATCCAAAAATTTAGGTCACGAGGGCTGTAAATTAATAAAGTCGATACATTTGTAAATTCTAAAAGTCACCAAAAAAGACCCAATTTTTTTTTTGGGACAAAAAAAAACCCACCAATTTATCAATAATCTAACCAAAAAAATAAAGTCTAAATCATTGAATGATTCAACTATAATTTAATACTTTTTCCATAAGGCAAAATAATGCAAAACATCTTAAACCCATGAAGCCACAAGACAACCAAAATTCAAATAAATAGCCGACAAGGTTTGAAAAAATTCACTAATTTACCAACAATGGCTAACTAAGGAGAAAAGAAACCATACAAAAGGCCAAAAAGTAAATATTAACTATACAATCTAACATTTTAACAACAGTATATCACTAAATCTGTAAATTTAAAATATCCATCAATTTATCTTCATACTTAAATAACATAAGCATTGGACCTGGGAGCGGAAAAGTCACTGCATTAAAGTCATGCAATCTGGATTATTCATTGTTGGGCTAGACTATGAACATTTTTCTTGGGCTTGTTTGACAACATGGGTTGCAGAAGTTTAAACGGGCTAAATTATTTAATTAAAAAAAAGGGATTACATGGCATCTGGGTCAGGAGTTACTCGGGCTGCATCCCACCATAGCCCACCCCAAAATCTGCCTCTGAATATGCTCACCTCTCTATAAATGTATTTATAATTTTATATAACATTGGCAACTTACCTTCTAATATAATAGATTTCCAATAATTTGTCTTAAAAAGATTAATTTTGCTCGTTTTGATAATCAATTAAAAATACCTATTAATATAACTTGTTGAGTTCTTTGTATTTTATTGAGAAATCAAATTGCAATGATTCTTTAAAATATAACAATTTATTAGTTTAAGTAATTAGCTTTATCAAGTCAAAAGCTATTTGTTTATTTTGTACGTCCCGTCCTGTTACTTATATTAAAGCTTCCGCTACGAACTTTGTTAATCAATATAAGATATTAAAAAATATTGTAAAATTAGCGGGAGCCTGACACCAATCCTTGAAAGATAACCTCATATAATCTTGAAAATGTAAAATATTTATAATTTTCATTTCTATTTTTAATATACACCACTAATTAATTAAAGGTATTTTAGAAAGTTTGATGTATAATTGTCTTGACACAACAACACAATTTGAATCAATATCAAAAGGGAGTGCTATATAATTTATTTTTTCTTTTCCTTTGCCAATGGATGTAAAATGATACTCTATTTAATAAAAAAATACAAATTTTAATTTTTGTGAAATAGTAAATGAGACTAAATAATTGGGACAGAGGGAGTAAAATAAAACAAAACTTGTTGATTGCAAAATAATAATAATAATCTATATATTAATAATAAGAGAAGTTTGTCTGGTATGGTTTTTCCCGTCAATGGTTTGGCTTTATAAAAAAGTTTGTCTGGTATGATTTTTCCCGTCAATGATTTGACTTTATAAGGATTCTAATGACTTTATCTGTGAAATTATATATTTTTCTTATTTTTCTAAATTATCTTCTTCACTGCATATTCTTTATCTTTTCATTTTTGAAATTTATACTGATACAATTCGTCTTTAATTTCTGTAGTTATGTGTTTGTTAGTGTCTCCTTTTTGTGTCTTATCCTCGAATCTTCATCCGATTAAGGCTTCAATCTTCCTATAGAAATTTGGATCTTCTAATATTTATCTTCCCTTATCTTTGATTGTTGAAGATTTGTTTTCTTAACTCTTCGTGTATCTTTAATTATTTATTTGAATTATTTTTTTAGGAATATTTAAATTATTTTTTTTATAGTTTCTTAATTAATCCCTTTTCTTGACTTAAAATTAAAAATCAAGAAAAAAGATATATTTTCTTAATTAATTCATTTTCTTGATTTTTAATTTTAGATTTCCAATCAAAGACTTCAATTGGGTGTCGTGTTGTACTTGGGCTTGAATTGCTCTTTTAGGTTGGATTACCATTCTACCACTTGTATCGGAATTTTTTTTCTTTTTCTTTTTTTTGACATTTTACTTTATTTTATTTTATATCATCCCTCTACCAGCAACTGATTATTTTATTATATATGAATTAAAATTATGAATTGATCTCTCTCCCTCTCCCTCTATCTCACACACAAAGATATACTAATCTTTCTAGAAATATTATAATAAACATTTGAATTTTTTTAATCATGCATGCTTCAACAATCCTCGAATTAATTCTTTTCCCAAAAAAAAAAAAGAATTCTCCAATTAACCTACTTTACATATTTTAAATCTATGAAAAGCCAAATTTGACGGACTACGGCTTGATTGGTTGTTTTTGGAAAGTAAGTATTGTCACATAAATTTTACATTGCCACTGTTGTTTTCGTAGAAATTAATTAATCATATTTATATTATATTTTGTGAAAATCTAACAGAAAATTATTGTTTTCATAAAAATTAATTAATCATACTTATATTATATTTTGTTGAAATTTAATAGAAAATTGATTGCTAATTCTATATTATCTTTTTTTTTCTTGGTATAGTTATTTTAATATTTATTTTTTAATTATGAATAGTTAGAAATACAATCGTAGTAAAGCTTTCTCACTTCACTTAAAAAAATAACTTCCAAGTTTATACTGGGAAAATAATCGAAACATCATCTTTCTTTTTTGTCCTAAATTTTTTTAATTTTTGTTGTTATGCCCCTGCAACGCACAGGGTGAAAAATCTACTAATAATAATAATAATAATAATAATAATAATAATAAAACAACTTGTGACTCAATGAAAGGCGGCAGTGTTGGATATTTAAAAATATAATAATAAAAAAATCTCACAAGAAATTGAATTAACAGGTTGTTTGCGTTAGTCTTTAATATTATAAATTATGTGAATTTTGAAATAAATTGGTCAAATATCATACGTACAGATTCTTCTCATAACTGCAACCCACTTATTCATCATTAGCAATTAAATTAAATTCTAAACTCTAATTTAATTTAGAATTTACACAATTTAATTATGAATTTGCATATGAGTGGAAAGATTTTTAATAAATTTTTCATAAAGTATTCAAATGTCAAAGCTAATAGCAAGTTAGCAACTGACCATGTAATACTAACCACAATCCCATCCCTGATCCCTCTTCCAATCCAATGTGACAAGTATGGACAAAGTGTTGTTTAACAGTAGTGAAACTGAAAAGTACTTAAAATAAAGTGATTTTAGGGGGACATGAGAATGTGATATAAAAATTTGACATTCTTATTTGACACAAAATCATTGATAAATTATCACACGGCCCTTTTTATCACACATTCAAACTGTATCATGTCTACATTATCAAATTTTCATGTCAAATTTTTATGTCTCTCTAGAAATTTTACTTAAAAGAGACACATGAAACTTGATATTGAATGGTACAATTAAATCCTCCCATGCATTTCCCCTCTTTGAATTGAATACCTTCAGTGCTGACGTGTCTATTTCTATATTTTTTTTATCTACATATATATTAATTGAAAGTAATATGAAAGTCTTGAAAACCCGTCTCGCATTCCACGTTTAATTATATAAACCTGGAAATTAATTGCTATTTGTTTTTTCATTTTTATTAGACAAGAAAAAGATTTAGAGCAATTTTTTCTTTCTTTCTTTCTTTTTTCTAGAGCATTTTGAGTATATTTTGGCAACTTTCAGTATTTCTCAGTAGATCAATAATAACAATTGTGTCATGTGTGAATCAAGAAGGGATAATAAAGTAATTTCATGTCCCGTTGGCCATCGTTCCCTTTCCTCCAAACACGGTCTTAACGGAACAGTCCAAATACAATGAAACTAACGCGCAGAGAGGGAAAACCAGAAAAGGAAAAATACGAACGACGTCGTTGCTTAATTTGCCAAGAGGCGCCACGCGGCTGCTCCGGCGAACCATCCCTACGTCAGCTTCCCCTCAATCTTATCCCTATGGCTTCGTCATTTCGTGCATGCGCCCAAATCGCCACCGAGCCTTTCCCAACTACAGCTCACTTTATTACTCATATTTCTTTCACACAAAAATCAGCTTTGGAGTTTTGCATTATTTTCAGCGATGGCCAATTTACCAGAAACTTCGGCTTTACAGATTGTTTCTTCACCAGAACCGACACCATCTTTACACGTTGTTTCTGCGCTAGAACCGGCACCATTGGAAGTTTGTAGAAGAGCTCCTAGGCAAAACTGGACGGCGGAGGACACGTTGAGGTTGGTAGATGCCTGGGGTCCGCTTTATGAGGGTGCTAACCGTGGTCAACTTTATCCCGGCGACTGGATGAAGGTGGCGGACGCCGTTAACACTAACAGGGACTATCCGAAGAAGCGGACCGAGATCCAGTGCAGGAGCAAGCTGGATACTCTCAAGAAAAGATATAAAGCGGAGAAGGCCAAAACCATTGAGGGCAATGGGGCTTCCGAGTGGCCTTTGTTTCCCCGGATGGACAACTTTGTTGGACCGGTGGTGAATCCGGCCGTCCAGAGTGAGCCGGTTCTCTCTCTTCCGACTACTGCACTTGCTTTGCCCCTGCCGTTGTTGACTGCGGCTAGGGCTGCCGCTGGCGAGAGTAACGGGGACGCTGGCCAGGGAGACGGGGTTGAGGAGGTGCAGGCTGGTGGACATGATGAGGAGGGGGGTAAGAAGAAAGAGGAGCTAAGGGATGAAGGGCTCACAAGGTTGGCCATGGCGGTAGAGAAATTTGTTGATATCTATGAGAAGGTGCACAGTTCCAGGGAGCAGGAGATGGAACTGGAGATCAGAAGGCTGGAGATCGCGAGAGATCTGGAACTGCAACAAACGAGCCAAATGTTGGATGCTATGGTGCGACTTCAGAGGAACAGGCAGGACAATCAGCCTGGATCATCTAGTGGTATACTCCAATCTCTGTCGGTTTTGAATTTTTCTTTCTTTTTCCCTTCTTTAGTCCCCTGAGAAATTTGTGTTATCTAATCTAATTTGAAGAAATCTTAGTCTTTTGGATGTTATTTATTTCATCAAGGGCTACATCTGGATTTTGGGGGAATTCATTAGAATAAAGCCAGCTTCTGATTGTTTTCTGTAGGTTAATTTTCTATGTTTGAATTTACATATTTCTTTGTGAATTCATACAACTATTAAGTTTTTATTCTTAGAGATGTGTCTGATGGATAAAGGACGAATATCAGTTTGTGAAGATGCATGTATGCATGTGTTTGTTTATTTTAAATGAGGAAAGCCAGCTTCTGATTGTTCTTTGCAGATTATTTTTATGATGGGATTTAGATGTTTCTTTGTGAATTCTTTCAATTATCAAGTTTTTATTCTTAGAGGTGTTGTAAGGGATAAAGAATGAAAATCAGTTTGCGAAGATGTATGCATGCATGTGTTTGTTTATTTTGAATGAGGCCAGTTTACCGCCGTGGATGACAGGGTGAGGAAATATACTTTACAGCATCATTTGTGCCGACAGTTTTTAGTTGGGATTTTGGTAGGAGCTTCCGGTTTTGTTGCTAGTTAATGCTTGCTTCTTGTTTTTTGTTAGTCGTCATCAAAGCGCGTGAAGATTAAGCATCTTTTAGCTGTTCTCAGCGCGTGGTGAATATAAACCTGTGTCTCGAGCTGTAGTTTTTCAAGAAGTGTTAGTTAAATGTTGGTTATGCTCGCATATCTTTTTGTTTATTTTGAATGGTAAGCTCCTCCCCAAGGGTTGGTGGAAAAGGATGGTATGACGGCACCCAAGTTGGCAGCTATCAGATGGCATTTGGAGGGTGCCATAAGGTTTAGCGCTCATGAAAGCTTGCGATTTCTTCGTGGCTACCTTTTCACTTGTCTTTTGGTTGTTATTTAGTCAGTAAAGCTCGTGAGATCCGATGAAGCCTTGACTGTTTATTTGATTTAAGAATAAAATCTAACTTCTTGTCGGCGCAGCAGAGTACTGATGAGCCCATGATCAAATTCTTTGCCACCTCTTTAATTTAATTTTCCTTTTTATTTTGCAACTAGGTATGGCAAGCTCTAGCTGGCTGATCCTGTTTTCCTTTTCATTTTTCAGCATAGGATCTGCTAAACTTGACTTAAAGGAAGCACAAGCAGCATGCAGATTCAAGTAATTCTCAATCCCATTACTGTTTGCCAAGCAAAATGTAAAATGTTTGTAAGAAATTATTTGAATTCCATTTGCCGTTGCTGAAGTTGATGTAAATTGTCAAGTAAGAAATTATGTTATATATCTGTTTGGGGAGTAGTATTGATATATCTTGGTTAAATTTCTCATTGTTCATGTTTTCAATTATCTTTTGCTGGAGATATATTTAATTCAAGACCTATTCTTATTGAATAATATATATCAATGGCCTCTGTGTGTGGGCAGTCAGCATTCCGCGCTTGATTGTTTATTTCTAAAGAAACACCAAGCCTTTTGCTTGGAAACAAATAGATCAGACTTCTAGGTACACCATTTTCTTATATCTGTTTCCCTTTAACTTTTTTGTAGCTACCACTGTAAAATTAAAATCTACGAGGAACTAATGTGTTTTGTGTTCATTTTTGCATCTGATGTTGTTTTATTAAGAGAAGATGGGCATATCATGCAGGCGTGTAAACTTTTGGTTTATTTATCTAGTTGATCTAGTTGGCACGGTGTTTTTCCCATATTCACGAGGAAAATGAAGGGGATAACTGATTGATCTCTGGTTTTTTCGATTTCCATGGTTTAAAAATCTTGCAAATTCAATTAAGCTGTTATATGTATATCAGTAAATCATGATCAGCAACTACTCCGAACAAGATAGCAGCCAATAGTACTCTATCGAACACGTCTAATTTTATTTATTTATGCCTCTTAGTACTACCTTTTCTTTTGTCTTCTAACGTACCATTTCACATCGGTGATTTTCTTTTGTATGTTCATTGTTGCAGATTACATGGTTTGCAGTTAGCTGGGAGGAATGGAGCTAGAGGGACAAATCCAAAGGAATTGGGGGACTCACTGCTTATTCAATTTCAACTATATCTATTATAGGAACATTGGAACTTTATTTTCTGTTGCTACTCTCTTTAACAATGAAGTTGAGTTTATTTTTTCCCTCTTGCACTGGTCCAAGGTTGTTCCTTAGGGTACCATAGTTCTATTACCACCATAATTCTACCTGTACTGATTTTTTTTCTTACTGTTTTAATTTAATTATTATAAATTATTTATTCTCACATTATCTAAAATTCCATCCCGTCTTATGAAATCTTTTTAAATGTTCTGATATTCAATGATGATGATTCCGACATGAAGAGAGACCATGATAATATCTGTATGTGTTATGTTTGAATTGGACCCTAACTCTCCTATTTGTGTAACTATCAAGCCTGTTTGGATTTTGGAATGCTACTAATAAGCATTTCCTTTCTACTTTTGAGTTCTATTTTTATTCCCTTTTTCTTCAATAATAACAAGTATCTTGTTGTCGATACTTGTTTAAGCTATAAAAATGATTGCACAAGTTTGCAGACTATAACAAGCGTCGATATATCATAGTAAAATTTATAGACAAAAATAGAAAAATAATGACTGATAAAAAATTGAATTGCAATATATTTGGTAACACCTTACTTTTTTATACATAAATGAAACTCGTGTCTCAATGAAAAGCAGTAGCCCAACATTTACTATCTTGCATTTTTAAAATTTGAACTCTAGTAATAAATCCCTTCCCCAAAAAAAAAATATAATAATAATAATAAAATAAATATAAGTAATAAAGTCTCACAAGAAATTGCAATTAACTGGTTTGTTGCTAGCTGTTGGCCAATTACTAGTATAAATTTTTATTATTAATACGGATTTAGAAATAAATTGGTGAAACATCATTTATACATTTACTGATTCTACTCATAACTACAATCCACTTATTCATTGTTGTTATTATTATTATTGCTCTAATTTAATTTAAGATTTAATCTACTGCATTGCTGAATTCAAATGTCGAAACTAATTAGTAGCACTCGTCCCTCTAATCCATATCACAATCCCATTCTACTTTCCAAACCAATATGAGAGAATGAAATATTGTTTGACAGCAACGAAGGTGAAAAATATTTAATAAACAAAATAATCTTGATATATTAAAATTGAATGGTACAATAAATCCTCTTGTGATCTTCG
>CAVNYN010288865.1:0-11007 GCA_963692815.1 Nyctanthes arbor-tristis | reverse complement strand
TGTGTGTTTGTAGTAATGTCGATGGCTGATGAGCTCTCTGGAAAGCCAACGAGAGAGTTGCACCACAAATTTCAGCAGGTTTATTTCGATATTGAGCCGATGAAATGCTTGAAATTGTTGTTAATTCTAAGTGATTATATATACTCATGTGGTGGAGTATGAGACTGTCAAAGTGTCAAAGGCTTGCCTGATAATTTCTCAAGTATTGTGTACAAGACTGGAGAAGATGAAGATTTTGGTTTATTTTAACAAGGTGGAGATTGTTGGGTTTGTTGTCAAAAATAATCCAAAGTTGAAAAGGAAAAAGAAAGAGAAAGAAGAAGAATCCTAGGAGGAAAAGGAATCCAAATCATAGAAGGATTGTCTTGTTTTCTAAGGAAACGAAACCTATAAATAGAGATGTTTTCTTCTTCTTTTATACACAAATGGTACAAGCGAGTTGAGGAAAAAATTAGTGAGTCTAGGACCTTGAAGAGTTTTCTTATAACTCTTCGTGGTTTGTTCGAAGGGTAGAAAATTAGGTGTGGTAAAACTCAGGGTGATTTTTCTTGTAGTACTTGGGGATGGGTTTTGGCGAGTGAAAATTCTGTATGGTTGTAGCGACTTTAATCATATAGTGGAAAGTTTTGACAGTCCATTAAATTCGTCTTCATTCTTTTATTTTTCCTTATCTCAATTAAATTTCTTGAACAACGGTCCTGCGGGCGTAATCGGGGAATTTACATTAATTCCCAACATATGGACGCTGATTTTTATGGAACCAGACTGCCAATACAAAACAGTCACTCCATACACTTGTGACTTAGCTGTTTTTTATTAGTATCGGGGTCCATACACAAAACTCGATCTAGTTCAATAGAAAAACTGGAAAATAGACGGTCAATGGTTAACTTGCAAGAGAGAGGTGAGTTTTTTTTTTTTGTGTGTGTTGGGGGGGGGTGTTGGACGATCCGGCTATTAAAACAGACACAGGTGAGTTGACAACTCTTCATTAGAGGTTGGGCTCCAAACTTGGAGCCGTATCTGTTACAATAGAAATGGATCCCCGGGGGTGTTAGATGGTTGGTCTCCTTGGAGGGAGCTGACAGCAAAGAGAACAGAAAGAAGGAAATAATAATAGTGAGGGAGAGAGGGACGTCAAGTCAGATGTCTTTCCATTCTCATGCCTACTTTAAAGGGATCACATGAACCCCGTCAGGTTTCCGGGTCCCTGCTCCCACACTTGCCTCATTTTCCTCTGTTCAATCTTTTCTTCTTTTCTCTCTTCATTCATTCATTTTAGCTACTGATATTGTTTGCAAGTATTCAGTAGATTCCCCAACGTTATGCATCACTTCAAATTCCATAATTGGAATAAAACCATATGAGAAAGAAACCACTCATGATTTCTCAGAAGACACACCGCCACATTTTTGGGAGGAGATCAAATTTAAAGTTATGAACTATCTGTTTAGGTAAAATAAGTTAAGAGGCCATAACCCAATACATAGTTACTGCTATGTGGTGGATTTTGACTTTAAGAAAATATAGAGAGGAGTGGAAGGAGATTAGCAGATGAGAGAATTGGAGAAAAGAAAGTCTGATGACGGACAGACAGCCACATATAACAATTTGGGGCCAGTAGACAAGAAAAGCCTCCCTTGCAAGTGAAAATTGGCATGCGAGTCTATATCATGACTTTGATCAAGCACCACCACACATGTGCCAGACAGATAATGTTGTATTATATTAGCAATTGATGTTATTTGTAAATGTAGTGATGTATCAAATCACCGGGCTCATATTATACATACTATATCACCGTTTTGTGTCGTGAAAGGTGCTTGAATCCTACGAGTCTATATGACTATATCAATCAATATTTGGCAACAAATAGAAAATTTGCAAAGCTACATGCCTACATAAGAGGAAGGGGGAAAAATAAAATAAGGAGGAGAAGAAAACAGAACAAGAATTGGTTGGTTTTGTTCACTTAGAATCCATCAAGTACCATCAATGCATGAGGAACGTTCCATTTGGCTCGATTCATATATAAGTTGATCTTTGTTTTGGGTATTATATTAATCAATTTGTTGTAATAACTCTATTTGCACTTATAGGTTTACAAATGGCTTTATAGAACTGGCATAAAATTATAATTTCACCATATGTTATGAACTAAAAGAAAGAGAAATAAAAAGATAAAATTATAATTTTACCATAAATCTGTAAACCTATCTATACATGCATGCAACATTTTCCTTTGACGCAATTCTTATCAGAATAAGACGATGGCCTTAATCCGACCATTAGGTCTCCTAATTTATTCAAAGTTTCATACCAGAATTTTAACATTGTTATTATTTCGTATGAGACTACTTATACATAAAGTATTTTGAATAATTAATGAACATAAGTGTATATATGAAAAAAACATAAGTAACATTAATATTTCAATTATATTAACCATCGTTTCTTAATCCGTGCAAAAATAATTATTGGACTATCTTTGTGAGACTGGGGAATAGATATTTTCATCTCATCACCTAAAAAGGTTGCATTTTGGGATGCCAGATGAAGCTCTCAGATTTGTCATGACAATTCATGACTATGGCAATGCTAATTTGAATGTACGAGTATTATAAGGATTCTATTCCATTTTGGATGTCCAATTCACGTTTAGATGGATAAATAAATAAACTGCATGATTATCGTCTTGTCGAAACAAAATTAATTATAAACCAGCTTGAAATTTAAGGGAAATTGCATTAACAGTCATTAAATTATAATCTTCAAAACAAATAATTTTGCATTCGAATTTTGAAGAAACCAATATTTCAAAATTTGGTGAGTTCAATTTTTCCATAAATTGAAATTTGATAGTTAATAATTTACTAGAAATGGGGGCTTACGGTTATATGATATGAGTCTTGTTTCTTTTTTATTATTATTTTTTGAATAAGTATAAATACAATAGTTTTGTATTATAACAGTATAAAATGTGTAAAGAGTTACATTTAATAGAGCGCCACACAAATTAAATAACACAAATTGACTATACAGTTGGAAAAAATATTATATGAACCTTGTAAAATATAAAGAAGTAAACTTCAAAAAATGTAAAGAAATAAACTATGAATGTGATAAGACCAGGAACAAAAAATTCCCAACTTAAGAACTATGATTTGTTTGGCAACTAACTATAATTACTTATAACATTAATATGTATGTGGTCATGTGATGGCCTTTGATTTAAACTCAATGTGATGTGTAGGAAAATGAGATCTGTCAAGTGTCATGTGCGTAAATTAAGTATGTCACTACCCAAATACACTTGTTCATCATATTCTTTTCAAAAATAAGGAAAACATTTTATTTTCTTTTCTTCTTTTGAAAAATGATTTTATTGCTCATTCGAAACATTCAAGTTATCAAAAAATTATTAATGGAGCCTCGTTCCAAACAGTGTGGCTAGGAAACTAGATAGAGAGTCTAGCTAACTCATGAGTTAGAATGTTCGCTTCCCGTTTTGCAAATGAAACCGGATACACTCCACTTTATTGAAGCAAGGATTTACAAATCTTGAAAGAATGAACCAAAATTAGAGTTATGAGTTATCCTCCTTATCCAGAAAACATTTTCTCATATATAGATGGTGTAGATCTTTTGTTTTCTAGACAATTTCATACTTTTAAACTATTATATTTAAAAATATAAAGAAATCTTGTGATAAAGAGTGATTGAAATTTGTGTAGTACTATAACTACGCTCGGTCAAATATATGGATATAATTGATTTTAGCGAATTATTATATGTTAAATTAAAAATAATTTGCTAACATCTTGTTAATGCCAAGAAAATATTTCCTTTCTACATAACTTGCATTATTGCAATCAAACATGCCCTTATTAGAATTGGTGAGAAATGTTCATTTATTCTATCAGATGATACCATCTTGTTATAGTGGATTATTTTGCCCCTACATAATGGGTTGAGAAGTTAATAATCATCTTTCATGGTCAAAATAAAAAATCGACATGTGAATACAAGAGAATCAATTTTAATGTTAAAACTGAGATCCTTAAAAGCAAGTGTGAAGTTTTTTGTAAGTGTGCTCATCTATAAATCATTACTCAAATTATTATTATATATTATTATTATCTTTAATTTGTGGTATTCCAACAAAAATTTTAACAAAAATAACCTATGATAAGATTATATTTTTTAATATATTAAATCACTTTAAAATAAAGGAAAAGCACGGTAATTTTTCTAAGGAATAATGTTGGTTTCCTTATGGTTTCAAAAAAAAAAAAAAAAAAATCAACAATCGTTTCTTATTTTTTTTCTCTTGACAATAAGAAACTAAAAAACTAATGTTATTATTTATTTAGAAAAATTAATTAATAATCAGACTTTTTATCTACATTTTATTGTTTAAATAGAATTATTATTTTCATTTTATCTAGCATTTTTGCTTTTGGCGGAGATGACGGCGCGTGTAGGCAAGCGAGTGGTAGTTAAAGCCACAATCCTATCCCCACAGCATTTACAACTTTGAGGTGGGGAGCATTAATTACAAACAAGTCTAACGCCTCGAGGGAAGGGGCAACCGTCGTCACACCCCCCGTATAACAACTCTCCAACACGTAAAACCGTACGCAGATGACCGAAGGCTACATCAATTTCAACGCGCTGCCTTCACGCGCTTCCTGGGGATCCTCCTTTATCCCCTCTTTATGTCAGTCACGGAAATGCGTGCAACGTGCCCACCATTGGCGCGTGGCGAGTGTCCTCATTCTCCTGCTCTGAATTACTCTGCGTTGCAGATATATGCAGTACTGTACTGTTACCCCCACAACCCTTGCCGTGAGACTCCTCCCTTTTTCACCGTGCGGTCACATTTCACTATTTACGGTAACTTCTTTTTTCCCCGATTTTAATTACAAAATAATTAACGTTCAGAGAAAAAAAATGAGAAATTGAAAAAACAGGGTGTATGTATGACTGTAACTAGTCATATTTCAAATCAACTGTACGAACAGTAACAAAAGAAAAGCTGGAAATTTTTTGAAATATTACTGTTTTGGGTAATCAAACAAATTATAGTTTACAGAAAACCGAAAAATTTTTGTCCACGCTCTTCTTCTTGTTCATCTTTTTCCATTACCTTATCTCTTCAAAAAAAAAAAAAAAAAAATCTAAAAACGTAAAAAATTTTATCCAGAAAGAAAATTAGAAGAGAACCTGGAATTCCAAGTAGCCGGTAGTGTTAAGTACGATGTAATATTCGTATTACTATTATATATAGGAGATAGATGATAATTAAGGGGTTGAATTTAGCTAAAAAGGATGGAGTTTGAGGATCAAGAGGAGGAGCGTGAGGGGGAGGAGGCACCGAGTTTCGACTCGCTCGCGAACACTAACTCGACTCGCCCGTCTAAAATGCCGAGCCCTGTTGAGCCGCCGTTTAGGAAACCCAGGTACAAAGAATGCTTGAAAAATCACGCCGTGGTGATTGGGGGACACGCGGTGGACGGCTGCGGCGAGTTTATGGCGGCGGGAGCGGACGGAACCCTTGACGCACTCAAATGCGCCGCCTGCAATTGCCACCGGAATTTCCACCGGAAGGATAGTGAGGGAATTAGCTGGGGGTTTTGGGTTCCACCACCACCTGAATCAGCAACAGCAACTCCTGCTGACCCAACACCCTTTCGGGTACAGAAGCCCAACTGGGTACCTAAACGTGGCTCCCCAGCAGCAGAGGCCGCCGCTGGCGTTGCCGTCGAGCTCCGGTGGCGGCGGGGGAAGAGGAGGAAGTGGTTCGAGAGATGAGCTTGAGGACTATTACTCCAATCCCAGTAGCAGCGCAGGGAAGAAGAGGTTCCGGACCAAGTTTACTCAAGACCAGAAGGATAGGATGCTTAATTTGGCGGAAAGATTGGGGTGGAGAATTCAGAAACAAGATGAGGAACTGGTACAGCAATTATGCAACGAACTGGGAATAAGGAGGCATGTGCTCAAAGTCTGGATGCATAATAATAAGCACACTCTTGGTAAGAAAACCTAACTGCTTAGCTAGAAGAAGAAGATGATGGTGGTGGTGGTGAAGAAGAATATGTTGATTTTAATTAATTAAATATTTTATGCAGCCGCAGGAACCATGTTTTATGTTGTTTATTATAATTCTATGATGATTTTGTAACTAGCTAGGGAACTGGGAACATCACGCAAGAGTGCTAGTAATATTTAGCAGAATGAGCAAGATTTCGCAATTTAGGGCTAATCCATCTAGTGCCTAGTCGGGAATTATTCTTTGCTAATGTTAATTTAGGGTTTTGCATCTTCTTCCATTTCTGTTTTCTGCATTTCTTCAATTCTGTGGATTCTGGTCTGAGAAAATTAGCTCGGTAATTGTTGTGCTGTGTTTTGCAAATTTCTGTATTGATGGTACGAACACCTGAAGCATTTCTGAAAGTAACTCACACTCTTTCTTGAATTTGTGAAGACGAGAGAAGAAGGGAAGGATTCTTGAATTCAGTGTTTATTGTGGGGGGGATGGAGGAATTGAAAGAGAGTTCCAAACTTTCACTATTTTCAATACGCACCGCTTGGCCTTTATTAAATGTGGGATGGGATAATATAAATTGCTCTTTCTCTCTCTCCCTCTCTTTTTTTCCCTTGTTGATGATCTTCTCCTCTTTTCACTGCCTGCCTTCTTTTGTATTTTTCTTTTCTTGCTTAAATATTGCATGCTTTGTTCATTTTTCTCCCGTCCATCCACTCTCTTTAATTTAAAGCAGAATGAATAAATGAATGTCTTACTCAATCTTCCTTCTTCTTCACCTCCCCATCTCTTTCTTGCATGTGTTCCATTTACTTTTGTCTTCAAGAAGCCTCTTAATTCTCCCACATTGTTGGTTCATTTCATCCACCGCAAAATAAAGGAGAGTTAAAATCTTGCTTATTATACTAGAACGTAACATGCCATCCCATCCCATCCCGATCATAGTGCTTGGGGCGGAAATTGCTGAAGAGTAATTTTTTTTTTTTTTTTGCAAAGTTGAATTATTTGTTTGTTTGTGGGTATATATATATTTTGGAGGAATTTCACTTGGGAAAAAGAGAAGAAATGGAGAAGTGGGTAAAGAGTTGATAGGTTGGAGAAAGTCGATAGATCCAAAGCGGGTCTGTTTGGAAAATTCTTCTTCGATATCTCTTTATTCTTCTTTTGCAACCTTTTATCTTTCTGATGTTCGAAAGGGAACATGTGGGCACTACTGCACCATAACGGCTTATGGGATACTATAATGTACATGCATGCTTCAATTTACACCAACATTTACACATTATTATTCATGCACATGTCTTCCACACACACCCATATATATTCTTCGCAACAATAATATTTCTAGGTTTTCACAACTTCAAAATGTTTTCTTCCATTTCTTAACCATATTTGAGTACAAGTATATATGTTAATTTGATTTTATTAAGGTTAAAAATGAACGCACATGAACAAATAATCTTAACCATATTTTACTCCATTTTTTAATTATATATTTGTTGTATTTTAGCCTATGTGTTATTCTTTTATTTTACTTGAATTGAAAACACAGTGGAAGAAATTTTTGTATGGGCTGCGGGGGTCAAAATTTAAGTAGTATTAAAATTAAAGCCATTTTGGTTTTAATCGGAATATAATTTTGAACTTTATACGATGTCAATTTCAACCTACATAGTACTTCTATGTAGAATATATAATATTATATTAATTTGACGTGAACATATCTTACATATATTAAACAAAACTAAATTATAGTTCATTATCATTTGCTTTCTGGAAAAACTTCATTTTGTAGCAAATTTGTTCTTGACCTTTTTTCCAACGTGTGTGATCCCTAACCTTTCATAACTTATTTTTTTTCTCAAACATTCCCACCTTAGTTATTTGATTATATATCCACAACCCCGCCCCAGCCTAGCATCATAGCAGCCCATTTTTTAGACAATTCCAACAATAAAATCGGAAGACCCAAATCTCTTGTGGTGATGCAAAACAGGGTGGGCATGTTAGGTAAGAAATGTATTATTTATTTTTTTAAATTTTTAAAAGCTCTTTTTTGTATTTATTTTTTCTTTATATGGGTCATTTTTACCATCTAATGGCGAAATCGGATGGAAACCATCTAAAGGATGATACATACAAATTTATGAAAGGTTAGGGACGCTAAAGGTTGAAAAAAAAGGTCAGGGACAAATTTTCTACAAAATGCAAATGTGAGGGAGAATTTGTGAAATTTAAGGTTGCCTTTTCATAGAAATTGAAAGATTTTTACCACCTTCTGATATTGACTAAAGTGTTGCTATATTGATTTCGATATACTTTAAGTAAGTAGTAGAATTTTGAGAATCCTACAAAATGCCTGTGTAGTATGTTAAATTTATACTCATAGATCACACATTTAAAACCGAATTAAATTCTATTTTTCCTTAATTCAAAATTATTAAATTTAAAAAAAAAAAGGTAAAGAACCAAAATGAAAGTTTACATTTTTTTTTGAGGGGTAGTGACGGCCTCCCGATGTCTCCATGTGGCTATGGGAACAAACTAATTCTATCCACACATTTCATGGCAGCTCTACACCACTCATTTTTACTCATTGTTTCTATTTCAAAATAAAAATTGAAAGCTAACACGGGGTTAGAGCTATCTAGATTGGGAAAGGCGCACCAAGATGATGTGCCTACGTACATAGTGCTTTTACCTCAACAAGTTGCTTAGTCGCTCAGTGCTTCCGACAAGACAAGACTTGGGTGTTAAGGTGACCTGCGTCACTTTTGAAGCAGTTGCAACTTATTGAATAGAGATGAATCACATCGTCACTGAGTAGAAGGAATGTACTATATAAAATTATAACTGAATGGTGTTGTTGCCTTATTTTAAGTGTCTTGAGTGGAACAATGAACTAATAATTTAATGTAATTTGCCTATTTTAATGCTAAATTTGTCTTTTGTGTTGGTTGGGAAATTTAATTCAAGAAAGTTAACGAAGTTGTGAGTAATTTATGGGGTAAGGTAGTGGGTGCAAGTGCGGGGGGTGATGATGAAAGAAATTTTTCTGTTTGGGGTATCAGCTATAGCTGCACGCTGCAATTGATGTGGTCCACTTATGGCTAATTTGGTCAAACAAAAATGCATATTAGCATACATATACATAAGTTTTATTCTTAGGGAAAAAAAATGCAGTTGGTCAATATTCATTAAGCCCCATCTGATGACGATGATACCTAAAAGAGGGGATCGTGTCGGATGAAAATAAATACACATGAAAATATTACGATTTCTTTGAGCGATAAACAATGTTCGAACCATCGCAAATCACTTTAACGGACAAAAGCGCGTGGACCAAATGGAACTCACGTCCTCTTCAACCAATGAACAAAGAATGTTTATTGAGTTCAAATCTTTAGATGTGACAAATAGTAGTTGAAATGTAATGATCTCTCAGTAGTGTGTGGGCTCAAATAAAATTCACGACCACCTCATCTAGCAAACCATAAAGCACGCATTAATTAAAATGAGCCATTTACAATCTTGTATTAATAAATTGTCACGTGTGGCCATCATAGTCTCCTAGATGGATAATAAGATGTCTATTGACACACATAAAATTATCCTCGATGAACTAACAAAAAGTACATATATGGTAGCACAAGAAATTCGCCATCTCCTCCATTGTCATGATCAATATATAATAAACCACCGCTGCCAAAAATTAGTTGAACCAGCTTTACCATCTGTTAGTAGAATTGCACTATGAACAGGAAATTTAAATAGTAGGAAGTGTGAAATAGAACAATCGAGTAAAGTAATGAAAAACAAAACCGATGCCTGTGTTTGACACATTTTCCTTAAAATATATCCGTCTCCTATCTCTTCCGATGTACGTCTGTAATTTCCTAGGAGACAACGGCAAACTCTAGAGGAACAGTACCACAAGTAAATATATGATTCCATAGCTAGTAGAGGAGAACACAAAATTCCATTTCTCAAAAATAAGAATCGGGTCCGTTCAAAATTATGTCCAAATGTGCATATATTTCCAACACTATCTAACTAGAAAATTACTGAACAAAATTACATCATTTTGTTCAATTGGATATTAATCGTGCTACAACTTTACAGGTGACTGGAAATTAACTCTTTGTTAAGAGAAGTAATATTAACTCATTGAAGTAGGTTGGCTCATTTATGTGCATAACCACTCAAATTAATTAATTAATTAGCAAAACGAATATATTCAAAATCAGTCATAACTGATCAATTCAGTTTGTTGATCTATTTTACAATTTATACAATACGGATGTTCGTAGTTCGATTCTCATTATTTCTTAGCTTGCCCGTTCAATCATACTTTCTCCGTCCTGATTATTTGATCCTATTTACTTTTTCACAAGGATTAAAAATGTGTTGGAAATATACATTTTGTTATCCATGTTCCTAATTTGTCCCTATTTAATGAGTAGAATTCAAAAAATTGATAGTTATAATTAAATTATTAAATATAAATAGATTTGTAAAGTAATGCAAATTATACTTTTTAATATAGAAAGTGAACTATATATTTGAGACATATCAAAAAACAAAATGAGACTAAATGAACGGGACAGGGGAGTAATAATCAGTAAAAATGAACGGTAAAAATGTTGTAGGTCCAAAGATTAGACACGACTCTCGAGCAAACTTAAACAAAGCAAGCATATTTTTTGGTTAATTAGTTAATGATTGTTTTAAAAGGAAAAAAAAATTAAAAAGGAAAAGTTGTCAACGGTACAATGCATTAACATGCCCCACTTCTGGTTGAGTTGATATAGACAACAATTATCATTACAATAATCTCCATTTATGGTAATGATTCCGAGAAGTTTGGGATTTGGTGTAGTTAAAAGTAGGTTACTTTGGACGTAAATAAGTTTAGGTTGCTTTAATCAGCATATATTAATGTTCCAATTGTACTTTGCTTC
>CAVNYN010288863.1:37022-64413 GCA_963692815.1 Nyctanthes arbor-tristis | reverse complement strand
ATGATATTCTTCTCCCCTTAAAAGAATAAATCACATAAAAAGACACTTACAATTATCCAAAATTGTTCCTATACCCATTTACATTTCTATACTCATGTATCAACTTATGTCCAGGATATTATTGTGTTAAGAATCCTGCAGTTAATAACATGCTTAACCCAGAGAATCAAATAAATTTCGTCAATCATTTATTTCTAGATATAAATTTACAATTGCATCATCTTCGTTCTCATAAACTACTGATTTTGATCTTCTTAATTATAGCTCTATTCATTTCGTCTTCAAGTCACATAAGATATTTTTTATATCACTTTTTCAAGAGTACACTTAAGATTTCTAGTAAAACCCAAATTTTCAATATTTTTATATCATAAGTACCTCAAGTCTCAAAACAAAGTACCTTTATGTGGTTTGAGATTAACCATTCGCCTAAGTGAGTTTTTGAAATAATCGTGATACTATTGTTCACATCTCTAAATCTTTCAATAATAATTTTTCGAATGACTATCCCATAATTTCTTTATATTAATACCAAATAACCATTATATTATGGTGTCTACGAAATTGCGTAAACCTTTTTATGAAATCCAAAACTTCAAATTCACAATTTATTGTGAACACAATCATAACCATCCTAAAATATTTTTCACTATGATAAATCATATAATGTGATTATTGCAACCTTCACAATCTTATCTGATTTTTAGAACTACCAACTGTAATAGTGTTACTAGTATATTATCTTTTACATATATATATATATATATATCTGTCTTTAATAATAATTTTTCTGGCAATCCTAATTTTCATTCACTACTCATAGTATTAAGGAGGATCACATATATCCCACTTCCAATTCCAATGTCACATTCATATCATATATTTCAAAATGGATAGCATGAGTTCCATACAATAATGATCTTGGTGTACCATATTTCTAGTTAACCAAATCATATATAGAACCTCTTACACGTATGATGATGTAATCCAAATTCTTTTTATAGATTCAACTTCATATTTACCTTCAAACATTCTTATACCTCACAGCGGGAGAAGGTCATTACTGTAGTGACTCTTGTCTTTCAACAACATCCCAATACCGTAAAGATCAAACTTTACCATATAATACCAGCATAGGTCATTGATACTTATAAGGTACCACAAAGAATATATAGACTTCAAATCTCATGTTATTGAATACAAAATAAAATTTAATCAACGTATCAATTCCTTTAATGTCATAGAGCAAAAATACCATCAAAATAAAAAATTGATGTTTCCTTCTTTTCACCCCAAAATACACAATATTTAGTGACGTTGTAACTCCACCATGCTTTCACTTTGTATAGTCCAGATTGATCACATATGAAATTCCTTATTGATATTGTTATACCATATGATTCTTTTTCGCCCATCAAGTTGTCCCAATATCCATTATCAAATATCGTGCAAATCAACATAAGTCACAACTAAGATAGTTTTGATTACCCAACCTCATGTGGCGACTTATAAATAACTGTTTACCAAATATCATCAATACTACTCTTGTATTATTTACAAGGGTGTCACTGGGATTATAAATTCCTAATATCCTATATCATTGCGATTTTACGCAAAATTGAATTATCTCCGCAAAATTTTCTTTGGTTAATCTCATTATTAGAATATAACACTCTATGTTGCCAAGACATCAGTTTGTAATCTTTTATGTACTTTTGTACAAGATCCCACTGACATAATTCATATTGAACCCACAAGATTACCTCTACATTTAACTTAAGATGGCCAAATTATTCATACATAGGCAAACAATATAACAATCAATTAATGGTGGTTTATATATCCTTTTCGAAACATATATAAGCTATTCCCATGTCCGCTAGCATAATTCTCAAATTTAAGTCTTTCTAATAAATATCTCTTTCCATATCTCTTCTTTTACCCAATAATGCATATCTATGTTCAACCTCATAATAAACTATTAGCCTCAATCACAGACTATATCACGATGAAATGAGGCACTTCAAGTACCCAAAGGGTCTAAAAAGTCCACAGCTAAACTCCACATCTCCCTTCCTTTTTATTTCTTTAGGGATAATTAATCGTATCCACTTTGATAATCAAAAACTTGAGCAATAACCACCTCATAATTAGCACAACATTCTTGTCTAGCACATATTAATCGAAAAAAATCTTAAAAGACTTAATTTCTCCAACATTCCCCCCCTTTTTTAAGAAAAGAAACGCACAATTCTTTTCTCGTAACGGTTCAACATATGACATTTACTCAATGATAACATAATACTTAACAATGAACCATATCTAATATCATGTTAGCATCAAAATAAAATCATATGATGAATATCATTCCCAATCACATGCATGCTAACTTTATGGATGTAATATAATGCACATAAGCCAAAAAAAATCACTTACTTGGCTAGTGGACTCCAAATAACCATCAAGCATTGGGTAGTCTATAGGGTCACATAAACCATGCTCTGATACCACTTAAATATAACACCCCCAACCATTTTTGTAAATCCTTCCATATTATATTATGAAATAAATCATTAATTGAATTTGAAAAATCTTCCCAAGGAATAAAACACAGGTGACTCAAAAATTTCAGATATTCGATCACAGTTTATTTTCATTAAACTTAAATACATAAAGCACATTTTGAAATCTTTTTATATTAGTAATAAATTTAAATATAATTATAAGGCCCTGAAAGATAATCTTATCTGAGAAAGTTTATTTCTTTATAAGGTTTAAAATTAAAAAATTCATATATATTAATGGTACTTAAAATCAATAGTAGAAGACAAATGAGAATTATTTATATAAACTCTACTTTACTATTGTAACATAAAAATACATTTAAAACTTAAAATAGTCATAACCTTTTAATATTTTCCTTGTGGTTGACCTATGCACCATGGTCTAGGTCCAGTATACAATTGCCCCGGTTATCTTGGAGTTGTCACCGACCCCGTTACTTGCCTTTTAACACCTAAAATGCAAAACTATATGAGCTAATGCTCAGCAAGTAACGGTATGCATGATCATTGTGTATATGATGTCAATTAAATAATGATGATGACGTCAAACAACCAAGCATGCAGGTCCCAAACCCTCATATAGTATACCGTACAAGCTCAATATCAATAAGGCCAAATCAAATGCGCACGTACTAGGATCCACGTAAGTCCATTGTCGTGGAGTCACTCCTAGTACAAGATACAATTCAGAAATAATAGCATGCCCATTGCCGCCGATCCTCCAAACACTCACTTGTTGGAAACCCAAGTGGTATATCTACCCAAACAGCTACACTGCTGAGCCCCGAACACTCACCCGAGGGAACTCCCCTGAGGGGTATATCTATACAGACAACAATTAAAGTACGATATTATTATATAGGATTCACACAATCACCATTGGCTCACAAGCTAATCTTCTTCATGCTACATGCATATTCTCATGTTTAACATCAAGCACAATGGGTGCATATGGCATGTGTCACAATGTGCTAAACACTATAATCTCAGTTAATTCATATGCATCATGCCCAATACTTTCGAGTATCTGTCATCAAAGATTGCATTGATATATTCAAATAGTGTCAACGAATCATCATATATTGCAATCTTTCCAATCATATGGCATGAATAATAAATATCACATTATCACATTCGAGCACATAATTCTATTGTTTTGCATTGTAATTGAACCGTTACTTACCTCTCTATAGCTCTTGTAACTTTTTCTTTCATACTTGTTGAAACTGCTCTCAACATCACCTCTAACTTATCACGCCATATTGAAGCTCGTCGAACAAGAAACCCAACACCTTTCACGGATCTCAATTCCAAACTCTACACAAAAAGTTACGCATATTTTCGTCCATTGCACGAAGGTGCTAAAAATTGGGGATGGCCAGCCCCCAAAAATGGAAGGAAGGCAGGCCTTCAAAAAAGGGCCACGAAAAGGGGGGTGGCTGGCGGGGGGTGGCCAGCTCCCACCCCTTCTTTTAAAGAAATGGGGTGGCTAGCCACGGTTTTTTAAGTAAATAGGGTAGCCAGCCAGGGGTGGCCAACCCCCCCTTTAAATAGTCTTCTTGGGGCATTCTACCCCAAGACAAAATGGGGGGTGGCTGGTACCCCATGGCCAGCCCCTTCCCCAAAATGCGAGGTTTTGACGGATTTTCTATTTTATCTTCGTTTATTTATAGAAATTTCAAGGGGCTTGTTTTGTAATTTTTAAATTAATGCTTAATCCTTAAACTTTCTTATTTATTTTTCTTAATCCCTTAATTTAAGTAACTTATCATGAATGCCCAAATACTTTACGTATGGTATAGAAAATTCCACAGACTTATATAAAAGATCACAATCTCATAGTGATTTCTAGAATTCTAAATCCAATATTTATAATTCCATAAAAATATAGACACATCACGAAACATTACAAAAATTATATGAAATATTACTTTTAAATTTTGGGGCGTTACACAGCAGCTTGCGAAATAAATCTTGTTTGCTAAGCCGAAGTCAGAATTTGACGTCAACAAGATGTATTGACTATTGACGGCTAGGACTTCTCGATTATGTGTTTTGCAATTTTGTATTTTTTTAAGTTAAAAAATAATCCAATATTAAAAAATACGGAATTCCAATTCCTGGAAAACCATTTACATTGGTCCTCCCAAGGAAAATATTTTCCTTGTTTCCGCGAAAAATATAGTCACTTAACCAAAAGTAGGAAAATATTTTCCTAGGGAAAGAAATCCATTCAAACAACATGAAAGTGAGAATTTAGGTGGAAAATTATGGCAAGAATGGAATTTACTTGGAAAGGAAATACTTTTTTATCAATTGAATTACCGGTAATTGAGTTCCATAGAAAATTGTAAAGTGTTTGATTGAAAGTGCAATTCATGGGAAAACAAAAAGTGGAAAATAAAAGTCTACAACCCTATTGGAAAACATTTTCCCTTTTTCAAAGATAATGTGGTCACGTGACCAGTAAGTGAAAAATATTTTTCCTAAAAAATACATCGATCAAACATCATAAAAGTATGAATTTAAATAGAAAGACCGGTTTTCCAAGGAAAACCTTTGGCATTTTTAGCATATGTAATTTCAGTTTTTCTATGAAAAGCTGATAGCTCCCTTATGGAGCTCAAAATCTGAGATGGACAGCCAGGTGGACAGCCCAAGTTGGCAAGGAAATTTCCCACTTTTAAAAGATTTATATTTAAAAAAAAAATTGTTTCCTGCTTTAATGAATGGGATTTGTTGATCCGTAGTAATATTAACAGTTATATTTTTAACATTGATACCAGTAGTAGCTTTGACATTCTTATCCAAAATCAGTGAGTTTCCCTGTGTTAGATGCTACTTTAGAACCATTTGTATGGGTTTTACATAAAGAAAATGGACTTCTGACGCAATGTGTATTCCCTTTTGTTTATTACAGACGCATTCTTACTGCTAGCAAACTTCTCCTTTTCAATTGTATTGCATGATATCCGTGTTGCACTAAAGGTTTATTGATACTAGCACCAACTATAGAGCCTTGACTCTTTTTTTTTTTTTTTTGCTGAACCTGACTAGAACAAAGTGAGGATTGCCCCTAGTTGACAAAATGCCCCTGTTGTAAGGGGTGATTTAGGAGATTATTGATGGTTGAGAAGGAGAGAAAGAGCAAAGGCAAGCTATTCTGCAATTGCATAGGTCGGAGGTGTGTCCATATTTCAAGCGTTATGGAAAGCATAGCAATGGAGGGTTGGCCTACGAACAACACGCGGTTGGTTAGAGATAATGTCAAGACCGAGACTGAAATGGATGATTTACTGGCAATGATAGAGACATGCAATAATGTGTACAGATTTACATTCCGCAAGAGAAATGAATAAATGGGGTATGACGTGTAGTTTGCATAGTCTATTTATCCTACTAATTTATGTAGAAAATCTAATTGCACCTTAGCAAATGTTACTGTTGTACATGTAAATAATAAGTGTTATGTCGTATATTTGAATGGTGTGTTTTTGCATATTTTCTTCTAGAATTTCTTTATTTTGTTTAAGTAGCAACCTAGCGTACTATGACTTTTGGGGAAAGTGAATACTGCAATTAGCAATGAAGATACAAATGGTTTTAGGATTGTACAACATCAGAGTGACTAACTGGATCGAACAACAAAGTAATAAGAACACATTATGCTGCTACCGCTTGATGTCATTGCACAAGGAACTTGCACCATCTCAAACTTCAGCCCCGACTCTCTTCCTAAGTAATCTGAGATAAACACAACCCAAAAATCACATTATCACAAGAATAAATTGAGTAACATAATTGACATGCAAGATTATCACTGAAAATGAATTATGGGAACCCCATAAAACAGATTAGTAACAAAAAAAAAATTATCATTATTGCCTGCAAACTTGGGATGTTTCTAACAATGAAAAAGGCTAATAGATATCTTTTCAGTTTTGTATCTCACGGTCAACAATAAGCCCATGAGCTACTTGGACACTTCTGCAATCTCTAAATACAAAATATCCAAAAAGGGACATTATCTTTAAGAGCTGCGTGTAGCTATTTGAATCAAATTCTGGATTCGACATATGCCACCTCAAATCAAGAATGCGTACCTATACGATATTTAGACGCATACAAGCATACTGACATAACAAGCTAAAAGTGGAAAATAAAACCACACAAATATCTTTCTCACATTTCCATTTGAGAATAGTCCATTTCTCACAAACGAAGAATCAAAATTAATTATTTCTGGAAATTTGGGAGAAAAGATATCGAGAAAATTAGGCCATCAGCTTTTATCTTTTGCCAGATATCAAACTTTTTGGTCCTCCATTTGAAGCCAAATGCCGTGTGACGCTATTTAAAGTAAAATGCTTATAGCTTAAAAGTTTCTAAAATCTTATCAATTACTTATTGACTCAAGGTTGAACTCTTCAGCAACCTTTTGCATCCAAGAGCTTAAGTGCAAGAAGCTTTAGATTTCAGTCAAAATTATTGCCTATACAACTAAAATTCATAGCTCGACTTCAATCAAATCCGAATTTATCATGCTACACAAAAAATGTGATCATACTGTCATGATAGAGATTTACAGGTCATGTTATCAATGTTCACTTGCAAGCTTAATGATGTGAACTTCATCTTGGAAGGTGGAAAATTAGTCAGCCTACCACACAAGCCTAAAAACTTCATCATAATCCCGCAGCTATACCATACAATAAGCTTATTTTCACAATCAATAACCTTTTTCATTGCAATAATATTTAGCCCCCCCACCCCCACAAAAAAAAAAAGGGAAAAGGAAGAACAAGCATTACCATAATACTCAGCACTCAGCATAACACAAACGGATGAGAAAGGTTAAGCAATTCAATAATTTATTTTTTGTGTCGAATTGGGACATTTGTCATGTATCTATAAAACTAATTTTTTGCAATTAAGCTTGTAATTTAGTGTATAACTATAGTGTTTGATAAGGTTGTGTTGATTTTGTTCTTTAAAAAAATGTATATTTAACGATGCTAGAAAGTGTGGATGGATGTGGAATAAATCAAGTACGTGTTAAAGAAATCATCTCAACCAATTAATAAGGGTAAATAACTTAACTCTATAATTATCAATTTTTCTACAAAAGCTTGTACATAAGCATTACCATTTTCTACATTAGCAATAAATTAACAAAAAACAAAAGCTTGTGCATTAGCATTTTAACACAATGTGTGGATTTCTACCATTACATTTGAATGAAATACACAACACCACCCAACCATAAATTTAGGCATGCAGTTTAATTAAACAAGTCTTCTTATGTCCTGACTCTTTCAGCTCCTATCATCTTCATTAGGATCGTTTATAATTTTCATATTGTCCACAAAAATTGAATTTGCACTTGGCTGTAGTAAATTATTTGTGTATCTTACAGGATCAACTTATCTCATGATTATACTAGGCCCTGTTTTCATACATAATTATTCAAAAATAAGTTATTAGTCACTACCTATATGTGTATATGCATCCATAATCCTTGGAATCCCCCAGCAAGGAGGATTCATCTGATTTCATTCTTCCTACTTCTGGGCACTACTTCATATCTATAATTCATGCATCCTCACCAAACTACCATTCTGCATTTACACATCAGTAAAATTACCTTAAAAAGGGGAGAGGGTTCTACTAATTACACATTTGAAAAAGCCTTCCGCTGCTTCCACTGGTCGTCAACGTCGCCCCAGCGACGCCTCTTTTGGCGGGTTTCGGCTGGGGAGTGGGCCAAGAAGAGGGAAAGAGAAAATTACAAACCTATAACTAAACTAAAATCCGGTCATTATAACACAAAAAGTGAACGGATCTTTACCTGAAAAGAACTAGCGGAATCTCCGGCGGCCAAGGGCTGCTTGTGTTTGGTAAGTAAGAGGGCGTTTCGATCACCGGTGGGCTTAAGAACGGGAGTGAGAGAAAGAGAGATTTGGGGGTCGGGAGAGAGGCACTGCGGCGGCGCTTCTTCACCGTCGGTGTGGAACAACGTCGCCAGCCGTCCGGCGTGGAGGAGCTCGCAAGAGGGAGAGAGAGCGCCAGGGGGGCTGGAATCTAATTTAGGGGGATGTGGGTTGTGGGTTCGGGGATGTGGGTTGTGGGGGTATGACTTTTACCTATTCGGAGCTTGTTTGAAGCTCTTTATTTTTACAATTTATAAAGAGAATTTATAATGAGTGAAAATGAGTGGTGGAGATTTAATTGAAGTTTGAAATGTGTGGTGATTGTTGAGTAGTTGTCAAATTAACAATCAAATCATGATAGGTAAATTTATAAAGGGAAAAAATAAAGAGATTCAAACAACCCCTCAACTTTTTTGAGTGGGCCCCAATTAAAAGGGGGGAAATTGGCTTGCCAACTTGGGCTGTCCGCCTGGCTGTCCATCTCAAATTTTGAGCTCCATAAGGGAGCTATCAGCTTTTCATAGAAAAACTGTATGTAATTTATATTAGTGTCTGACTATTTAATGAAATATAAAAATGTAGTGATATTAACAAAGAGTGTGGTCGCAATATATAATTATTAATTAGCCTTAGTTATATAATAGAGAAGAGAGAGAGAGAGAGTCCACTTACAATCCTTTGGATGTGATATAAACAGTTATTCAAATAGAAAAAAAAAATCAACTAGAAATTGAGCATTATAATTGGACAAACACCAAGAAATATGTGTTCATACTTTATTTTTTAAAAAAAATAATAAACGTGCTTCTGTCTCTCTCTTCTTTCCTTTTTTCTTTTTTTCCCCATTATACAAAGGAAAGGGGAGGGGAGGGGAGGGGTTCGAACCCAAGACCTTTTATCCAGAAAATGTGAACTTAAACATTGTAACACTTGTTTGAACTATTAACCAGTAAAGTGCTTGATATCTCCGTCTTGTTGGAAATAAAACATGTCTTCTTCTTCCAAATTCACCCATGCTTCAATTCCATCACCTTCCTTTTTCTCCATCAGTCGGATCACATTTTTGACACACAAATTTTGAATACTTACCCATATTGGCTTCCCCCAACCAAAGTCGGCATCATAAAATCTGAATTTAGTTCGATCTGTAAACCGCAATACATCTTCACCATTCAGACGCGCCCTAGCAATCTTCTCTATGGAAATGTCAAGCATAGATTGCTTATTCTTGTCACGATCCGACAAGATGTCGCCACAACCTGTAATAGTTTTATTAATGCCGTCGCGAAGGAAGTGAACAATGTCTTGAAATGCCATGTGTTGGCATTGTTGGGTTGTACACTCGATTAAGGACGGTATGGCAAAGTTACCACATGAGTATTTTGGCAATGGTGGAACAGTTCTTTCGCGAATATTAATTGGGAACATAACATAAAAATCTTTGGATTTTGGATATTTTTTGTGCTCGAGTAGTCTGCCAAAAATTTTGGTTATTAGTGCACACACTAATAGTATCCTTGAGGGTTGACGTCCGTCTGATGATGCTTGCGAGCTCGTAATTTTAGCTCTTAAGCTTGCTATTGCCTCTTTATCGAACAAAAACCGCCTAAGCACAACCTTGGGGTTCTTGGTCAATGCTATTAATTTCGTTTTTGCTTCATTTTTACTTGGAAAAACTAAGGAGGAGTTGAAAATTGGGCAAATTGCCTCAATAGTATTGTCTCCCCGGACAGTACTTGTCCAAGCAGCTACAAATGTGTGAAGTGATGCTACATCGAAAATTCGGTGTGAAACACTAATAGAAATTGCTATTCCACCGCATCTGAATTTGCTTACCTGAATCGTGAGCAACGGGTCTGTGACTTGTTCTGAGAGAAAAATATCACACGGTGAAAGATCATCAATATGGTAATTAGTATTCATAAGCTCCACAAGATCGCAATCTACTTTAGCCTCAACGTACTCAGCACCCTCGTCACTACAATCGATCAATAGCTTTTCCTTGATGTATCTTCCAGCAAGTGGGTAGAAGCGGGGCAAGATTTTCGCTAGTGATTCTTGGAATGATCCTATCAATCTTTTAGCGGCGGACGAATAGTAAAGAGTAACACTGACATTCACTTGGGGAACAAACTCGTCCAATCGCGAGAGCTTCAAGCTCTGAAGATCGGTGGGAGTTGGCGTGGATGGTTTTATCAACTTCCTGCTCGTAACGTTGACCTTCATCATCTTCATCTTATGTTTAATACTTGCAAGAGTAGTTTCTTGTTGGTGTTCATTGATCGTTTGTTGCTTCGATCCGTCAAAGAAACCCTTTGTAGATCTACTTTTACTTTGCTAGGCCGGTTGCACACTTTTGTATTGTAAATGTTCTTAAAAATTGTTTAACGACTCTCTGATAAACCGAGTTATTAGTTTATAAATAGTGAGTGGCTGCTATTATTTTATTCGTTCATTCATTTATTTTGGAAAAATTTATGTTAAATATCTATATTTTTTATAAGACTCTAACCTCATCATCACTTGTTTAAACCTCGTTAGATATCAATGTTTGATTGGAAATAAAGCAGGAAAAAATTATTTATTTAGAATTTATTATCTTATTAGAACATGACAGGTGAGAATTGGCCAAAACAAGTTGCACAAGGATAGAGATGGACGTGAGTAATGACACAACAGAAAGCGAAATCTTCTATGCACACCCAAAAAAATTAATAATTGAAGGTCCAATAAAATGGAATAGTTAGGCTACCAACGGCTAAACTTGATTTTTAAAATGGTTAACTTGAAAATGCGGTCATTGTGCATTTGCTACCATTTTTTAATTAATTAATTAATTAAATAATGTAACGTGAACCATCATCCCTCTTTTCCTTTCTACACTTTTTTTTTTTAATTTTATTTTTCTCACTTTATCTGTGTCACTTGGTTAGCTATTTCTCTTTATTTTTATTTGTGACTTTTAAATGAAAAAAGTGACAATAAATGTGACTTTTAATTTTTATCACCGGTCACATTTTGTTGATTATATTCATCGAATTTGGACTTATCACTGAAATAAAAATTCTGTAAAAATGAGTTGGTGACGTGCTGGAAAAAATTTCAGGCCAATTGGAATTTTTTAGGCTGAGATATGTCCAAAATAGTCAGCATTGCCCACTTGTCCAGTAGCTATCAGGTGAATGCATCAACTTTCAAATTGTAGGCGATTTTTAGGCTCTTTAGTCTAGAGTCAAAATCAGATGATAAAATAGGATATTTATATATTCAACTTATCTTTCTAATGGAGCAAGAATCACAAGATTTGGATAACTACATCTTATCATATCCATGAAAAACCAACAGTTGTACAGACGGAAAGTTTGACTGTCAAACTGTTCTGGTTCTCTCATCTTGGCCGTCGTTTGGTCGACTTACGTTCTGAATATGAGAAAGTGATAAAGATGAAGATTGTATATAGATCCCTTGGCTTCATTCTCCAACTTGAATAACACCAATCCAATATCTATAAGTCTAGATATTATCAAAATAGTGAAGGCTGCCGATTACTCAACATCTTATCTTGATAAGAACACAACTTGGAACTTGATGATGACTTTTGACTACTTTGTGAACCGAATTTAAATATGGTAATATGGAATGATCTTGTGTATATTTAAGTTATCTTTCCAATCCCACTTGAATCATCTTCATTGGACCACTAGAACTCAATTTATCACGATTTCTTTGACACTTGTCCATAGTCGACGTAATTGTTGAACATCCCGACTTGTCTTGATCAACTTGTGCCATGAACTTCTGACATTTGCAACATAAAAATAAATCAATAAGTACCATTTTTTCATTTAAAATACTTGCCAATATGCATATGAATACGTACTTTAATTAATTACATGAAATAAACTTGTAGCATGAAAATCGATTTGTCTCAATAAAATGGTTGGATTATTATCAAATGAACGTATATTGCCTTATAAATAATATATCAAAGATGCAAATTTTGACACTAATCACCACAGCAATATAGCATCTACTACTTCTCTTATTAAACTCATTTGTTAGTTCTTAATATTTTTCCACTACATTTAAATACTAGATTCTCAACGGTGCGTTGCACGGAAAGATACCAAATCAAATTATATTTAACATTAGTACGAAATGTTGATACCAAATCAAATTATATTTAAAATTAGTATGAAATTTTAAGTAATGTATGATTCCACATTAAACTACAATGTTTTGAATTGATAATAAAAATTAAATTGAAAAGCTAATTAAGAATGCAGATAATAAATTGAGTAGAAAAAATTAATGAGGAAAAACACGCAATTCTTGGTTCAGTTGAGTCTACATTAGTAATTCTTAAGCTCTTGAAACGTGTTCCTAGCATGCATTTGGGACTTCTAACCTTAGGTAATGATATGCTCCAATTACCCAAATTTTTCCTTAAATTGTAACTAACTCGAACAGGTTCTTGAATTAGATTATTATCCTTGGATAACTTAGAATGAGTTCTCTAATTTAATACAACGTCAATGTATAGAACAAGAAAAATAGGTTAGACCAATACACAAAATCGCAAGCTTGCTTTGTAATCTTAAGTTGTGAAATCCCTAGCAATTAAATCACTAGTTGCTTCAAATGAATCAGGAAAAGTAACAATTACGTATTGAAAACCTAACTCTAGCAATTGATTAATAGATGTATCAACCAAAGGGCCCTATTGAAAAAAAAAATCACCAACATGTCGTAAACTTGAATGTAGAATATCACAACAATCCCAAATAACAATTACTAGAAACAACGTTAAGAAAAGAGCTAAAAGAAAGACAAATCTTTAGATATCAACGTCCCCTCAAATTAGGTAGAAGAGGCCTTAGTCTTGCATGATCACGTCAATATCAAGGTTGAAATCTTTGATCTCCAATCTTTGTGGTGTTTATCCAATTTTCTCTTCTAGGTTGTGTATATTTTTTCTCACCTCTCTTCCTCTCTTATAGTTCACCAAAAGCCCTCATA
This sequence comes from Nyctanthes arbor-tristis, assembly GCA_963692815.1. NCBI lineage: Eukaryota > Viridiplantae > Streptophyta > Magnoliopsida > Lamiales > Oleaceae > Nyctanthes > Nyctanthes arbor-tristis. Next base: position 50,900 of record CAVNYN010288863.1, on the reverse strand, counting down.
AAATGTCCCAAAACTATGCAAAGTTTCTGGCCCAAGTTGGAGTCCAAAAAAGAAAGAAATTCGTGTATTTTTCCATGTATGGAAGGTCACACACTAGGCATGCAGAGCACCCGCCCTCGAGTTTCTGTTGAAATTATGCAAGTGCAGTGCGGGGTGCACTGATCAAACAGTGCATCTGCACTGCCAGTTCTGTCTTTTTCCAGCCTTGCAATGCGGGTGCCCTATAAATTGGTCCAGCAGAACTGCTCTTCCTATTTTTCTTTTTTCCTTTTCAGTCCTCACAGTTTTGCTATCTACCACCTTGGTCCCCAAGCTCCAAAATCCTTGCAAAATATGTCCAAACTCGATTCTTTTTACATTTTCCTTGGTCCTATTCCAAATAAACAGACTACACACAAATAACGATTTTAATTAATAATACACACAATAAAATACTAATATGGAGAAGTTAAACAAGCTAATCAAACACCTATCAAAACTCGACACATAGGGGTTCCTGATCCTATTAAGACGAGGAATACTAGATTACTTTAAAAGTGTAATTAGGTTGGGGATGAGATGTAGAAAATCAACTCGGCTTAACAATGGGCCGGGAAATTAAGGTTATGATAATTTTTACTTGTACTCGGCATGTTTAACTGTTTTTTAACAAAACTAAAAATATCTACTAAAAATTCTTATGCTTTGAAATGTAAAAAGATGATAAAACTTGTCAAAAAAGTTTAGTAATTTCAATTATAATTTTAGTGTTTAAAAAAACTGAAAATAAAAAAATATAAATATATTTAAATTAGCCAATAAATAGTTATCCGTACTAACCAGTCCTCAACCCATCTCCAATTTAATTGAGGATGGAAAAAGAAATTTTGATGGGTAGCGTTACAGGTGTAGCGTACCTAGTCCTAACCCATTGTCATTCTTATACCTCAAGAAATTAAACATTTTATTTTTCTCTGTAACTACACCCGTGACATAAATTTTGTAAACTATGAAATATTAATTAAACCATATTTATTATATATATGAAAGAAGTAACGTGATAACGACTCGATAAAAAGCATATAAAAAATTATTAAAATTAATGTATTAGTTAAAAAGGAAATACTGTGATATAAATTATGTAATACTTCATAGATAAGATATATATTAAAAAATTTTGGACTGCCAATGAGGCCTAACCAATTTGGTTAGGGGGTTAGGCTGAGGTACTGGGACATCTAGGTCCCAGATTCAATTTCCCTATATGGAGTATTTTCTATATTTTAGTGTAGTCTATATTCCCATTATATGTGGGTTTGTCTTATTGATTTTCTTAACGTTGTGTTTCTATTATGATGCAAATTTGTAATTGTACTTTTAAAAGAAATTTTTGAATTAAAAAATAAAAAACTTTGAATATAAATTAATCCAGCAAAATATTTTAGAAGATAAGATACGTCATTATAGAAATCTCAAATTTGTAAGATCTTAGTTTTCGATTAGCAAAGATAATAAATCAAAAAGGATTGCCAAAATCTCTGATAAAAATTCTTGAAGATAATAATAGTTAAGGATCATAATCCCTAATTAATCAAAAAAAAAGGAAATACCAATCTACAATTTATAACAGAATTTACCTAATATGTAAGAAAAAGTCTAAAGTGACCCCAATTAAGATAGTTTTGGTAGGAAAAATGCGGTAAAAAGTACTACCGGCTACATTCCTTATATATATATATATTAGTTATTGGAAATTTTGTTCCTACCAGGTATCACAATATCGGCTAATATTGCGGATGACAAATAATATTGTATAACAAGTTTAGTGGATAATGATTGATTCTTAGTGCATTTCCATATTCTACTTGGAATAAATATATAGTATTGTTTATTACTCCATCCGTTTCAAAAAGATATTTATCTTTCCTTTTCTTATTTGTCCCAATTTATATTCCTCTTTCTTAAGTTAATTTTTTAGTTTTCTAATATACTCTCATTTACGGTGTATAGTAATCAATAACAAAGAACTATGAAAGTGAAATATTAATAAATCAAAGGGTATATTAGGAAATATATTGTTAAATTGTACATTTCAAATAACATTAAATGATGTTTTCTTAATTTAAATGAAAAATAAAAGGGGAATATTTTTGTGGGACGGAGGGAGTATTAGATATGTAATGTGATAGATTCGCCCTATTTTCAACGATATCAATTTTTGATTTTTGACATTCCATTTAGTGAGATGATAATCACTCAAAGCTTTTCAACTTCCTCAAACATGTAAATAATTTTCATAATTATGTCTCTTTTGTCTTTAATTTTTTTTTTTTTGGTATATCGACTCGAGCAAGGGTGCAAATACTAGTTTATTATATAACACAAAACTAGTTTCTTTTAACTTAAACTAGTTGTATAAATATGAGTTGCATGGAATATATTAATTAGCAAACAAAAAAATGCGTGATAATTTGAAGAATTAAATAGTCACAATTTTATTACGTACTACTCATTCATATACACATGCTACTAATAATTACAATTTTATTGAATAAAATTCTATCACTTGGCACAAAGATAATTAAATTTTTATTCATAGAATAATACTCTTAACTAATAAAAATGAGAATTAATAAAGAATTTTTTTATATAACTTTAATTTCATGTTGAATGTGAAAACCAAGAAATCATTGAAAAGAGAGTATACAAAATTTATATAACTCTAAAATTACCATATACCCATATCTTTATTTAATAAGCATCAATACAAGAACTCAAAGAACATATTTAGAGTATAAATGATATTCATTTATCAGAATACATTTTTTACCACATTCATTTTCCAATACATATTCTTGAAAAAATTATTTTTCACATATCCTCATATATTGTCATAAATTCTCTAAAGAAATCATTATTCCCTAAATCCATTCTAAAAATTCTAAAGTACACACCCTCCTATTGCAAAAGACCCAAGGGAGGCAATATTACAATAAAGAATAAATTTTATATGATTTACTTCTAAATCATTATTACTATTTCATTATTGCTATTGTATCCTCTCAACTTAAATTTTTACTAATATATAGGTTTATAGTAAACATTTAGCTATATGGTTTATAACATGTGGTTTATCTTATTGAATTGAATTAAAGTAAAAGTTTTGAAATTTACTTCTCTATTATTATCATTACTACTATTACTATTATTATTATGTCATCAATCTCACGTTATGTACTTAATTGAAATAATAAGGAGATCCCAGTAATCTAAGACTTGAAATTTTTCTGTCAAATATTAGAATTTTAAATAAATATAAATATCTTTGAAGATAGTTTAAAAACTAAGAGAATAGATATACTAAACACTAATGGATAACAAATAGCATAAGAATAAAGATTAATTTAAAACTTAATTAGGAATGTGTGTGTGTATATATATGTATTAAAAAAATATAAGATTAGAGATCAAATTGCAATCTCCAAATTTACATACGCATTTATAATATATATATATTAATATGATAATGTGTATTTAATTGAAAGCATATATAAAATAAAAGTATTTATAAGCGGAAGAGCAGATATATATATATATTTATTTATTATTTTATTTATTTATTTTTTAAAAAATATCTCGACTCGAAATTTCAAACCCGAGATATAACTTTATTATATATATTACAATATATTATCATTAGGTATATTCTATATATGTGTATAAAATAACAAACACACATATATATTTATATATATATATATGTAAGATATTAAAGATAATTTGTAACTTAATTAGATGGAAATGTTTATATATTATATATATGTATATATTATTATTAAAAAAATAAACAAAAAACATTTTTTCACCATATGAATAATTGTAAAAAAAATTTTAATAAACAAATTAATATTAATATACATTTTTAGCACACCCCAATATCGACGACTGCTTATACCCCATTCATACTTTAATATATATATATATATATATATATATAAAGATTTCAGTACCGTATGCAAAATAGAAAAAATAAATATTTTTTATTTAGAGTTTATCTTACATTAAAACATAATAATAATAATAATCATCATCATCATATATAATATAATATATTATATTATATTATATTATAATATAATAATATATAATGCAAGAAAAATTTTTTTTGGATTTAAACTCTCAATTGTAATTCTCCCTCCCCCCAAAAAAATTTTATTGACCTCATCATGATGTTGCATAATGATTTGGGCCAGATTACTACATCTACAGAAGCTACCCTAGTTGGTCTTATTTTTTATTTTATTTATTTTATTTATTATTTCATTTATGAAAGGGAATTACTATGCTTTCATATATTTTTCTATTATCTCTTCAATCTTCAATCTTCCCATAATTTTCAAAATTCATTCTATAATTTCTTCCCTAATAAAATCACAAAATTTTATCTTCATATAATTTTCAAATTTTCCTTTCTTAGAGTCATTGAATTTATGGAAACCAGACCCCAAAAAATGTCACTTTTCTATTATCACTATTCATATTATTATTATTTATTTATTATTATATTTATTATTATTTAGCGTAATATATTGCATGAAAATCATAAAGTTGAATTAAATTTTCGCGAAATCGTCACAGTTTATGTAATACTTTTATGTATTACAAGAATGTAGTGATTATATGTATCTGTGTATCGTGACGCGGTTGTTGCAAAGCACGGGGTATTACATTTCAAGTATTGCTCCTTATTATTGTTCCAATTGATTAAATTTTTTTAACTCAGTAATCTAGATAATGCAAAAAAGGAAACTCTTACATTGAAATAAAATTTAAAAAAATGAAAAACTTATAAGCCTCATTTTCGAGTTTTAAAAGTTAAACTTTTCTTATTTGGATATTCATCATGAGTTTTCAATAATTTACATTAGTTTATTAGTCTTTTATATTCCTTTTTTATTTTAGTTTGCTGATTTCTTTTTTTTTAGCATTTATATATAATTATGAGTTTTTATAATTTTTTATTATCTGCTACCGATATAAATTTGGCGGTGAGTAACTGTTCAATTTCTTATGGATTATTATTTTGTAGAATTATTCTTCTCGCTACTGAATTATTCAAAAATGAATGCATTATAACTTAATTGTCTGCTGTTATATTTATTTATTATTTATCTTTATTTGATTTTTAAATTTTCCTTCCCAGAGTCTTTGATAATAGGAAATCAAATTCTATTTCAAAATAACTTGGAAATCTATTTCAAAATAACTTATATTATAAATTGAAACTTAGTTCATAATAACCTAGAGCAAATCAACTGATTTATTCTCTTTTTTTGTGCAATAAAAATCTATTTATTTGCATAACACCAACAGCTAAAGACGCATAATATAATTATGTCATAATAATATATGGCTAAATTTCAGTTTCCTGACATCTATAATCTAACTTGAAAATTCTTGTAACTGTTTTTTTTAATCTTTGTTTCAACATCGTTTATGTTGCAATGATTAGATTGTAGATGATGTAAATAATTATTTTTTTAGTATTTTTTCTCCATAGATGTGAAGCCTTCAAAATATCAACTGAATTCATATAGATATTTCATTTGATTTAATTATTATTGTGATCATTCATTGTTTGTTGTCATTTATGTAATGAATTTTTTTATATGAGACATTGGGAATTTATCTCCCCATGCAACGTAGGGGTTGAATACTAATTTATCGATATTTTAATTTGACTAAGATAATAATGAATTTTAGCGAAAACTTTGTGAATAAAGAGGTATGAAATCCACAAGAAGAAAAAAGACTGCATCAAAAAAAATTACTCCCTACATTCCGATTATCTGATCTTATTTTCCTTTTTAAGATGTCTCATATATATGGTCTCCCTTTATATTAAAATGTCTAACTTGCATTTCTTTACAAATATATCCCTATTTAATATTTTAATTGTAACTATCAATTTTGAATTTTACTCATAAAAAGCGTACGTCGGGAGGGTACTTTCTCATGAGTATGAAAATTTTCAGGGGCGGAGCCAGGTTCTTGATTCAGTGCGGTCGCTATTCCGAATTTGTAGTTTGCCAGTATAATTTTCTTGTTGTTACTTACATTTTAATGATTAAAGTGATAATTTGATTTGTTGAAATAATTAATTATTCTCAAAATTTATTTTTATTATTTTTTTGAAAGGATATTCTCAAAATTTATTAATAAATCACAAAATGATAAAAGAACAAAAATTATAAATCTCACATTTTTTACAAAAACAAATTCAATAAAAAGTAAAGTGAACAACTACAAGAGTAATCTAACCATATTTGAAGTAATTGTCTTGGCCAGGCAGCCAGCAATAGCAGCCCACTATAGAATAGAAGCTCAAATTCACCAACTTATCAATTAAAACAAGGGTAAACATGTCATTTACCTTATAAAACCCTTCTCCTTCTTCCCCACCCGATTTCTCTATCTTCCCCACTGAAACTCTGTATTCTTTTTCTAGCAGCCATGGTGGTTGGGACGATGTAACCACCAAACCGCTAAAATTCTCCCCCAAAGTTCAGTGCGGTCAGGCGACCGCACTCGTCCTACATTGGCTCCTCCTCTGAAAATTTTTTTCTGACTGGGTATCGAGTGAACACGAGTATGTACATGCCCAATACGTACTATTAGACTGTAAACTAATAATATTAAATAAGTTAGATGATTTGAAAAGGAAATATAGTAAAGCATTAATCGAGTATATAAGCGGATAACTATTGATATAGTATTAATAAAACATTAATTTAACAGGTCAAATATTAAATCAAAACTGTATATTTATTGTTTTTATTATGCAAATCCGATAATATGTTTTTGTTGAATATTTTATAGGGTGGGTCAAGACAGGTCGGGTCATGGAGCGGGGTGCGAAGCCACCATGACCTACGAAATGACTCATGAATCTTTTTCCCCCTTTTAATTAATATTATGTGTAACTCATTATTAATTGATGAACGTAGAATAAAACAAAACTTTTATTTAGAATTTTAAAGTTCACAATATTAACTAATATAATAACACGATTCTTTCAATTTGATAGAAAAATCCTTTCAAAAAAATAATATAATAAAAATAAAAATAAGTTGCTGCGGATTTATGGGTCGATCGGTCAAATTATCATATCTAATAATTTTTATACATTTTTAGAATTAAATTTATTAAAAATAAAAAATGCTTGGTGGGTCACAGGTGGGCAGGTCCAACCTGGCACGCACCCGCCCTGGACCCACGGTGGAGTAGATAATGTTGCCTCATACCCGTCCTTTTACGACAATTAAGCGTGACGTATCAATCTTATTATGAGCGTGTCTCTACTGGTTTATGGGTCGATGTGTTAAATTATCATTCTTAATTATTTTAATGTTAATTATTATAATTTTATATAGGTTGGACGTGTGAACTTCCACGACATGTTTGGAAGAGACCAGAACCAGAATTATGAACTCAGACATTTTACTGCAAATATCTCATGGTGAATTGTAATTCTCATATCAATTCGTAATTTTATACAATATAACTGATATATTGTACTTTATTTGTTATATGATGTTTACACTCACACGTCAATTTTAATATAAATTTATAATATAACTCTACTTATATAACACACAGGTGAAAAAACGTCTAGTAATAATAATAATACACTGTCACCATCTCATGAATCAAATCTTCGGTGTAACAAAACAACGACGGAAAATGACCGTTGAGAATTGGCCGAAACAAGTTGTGCAAGTGGGCAGCTGAACATACATAGACGTGCAAGTCATGATACGACGGAAAGCGAAATCATCTATGCACACCCAAAAAATTAATAATTGAAGGTCCAATAAAATAGTATTTTAATTAATGATGATAATATTAATTAACTCAAATAATTATAAACATCCCCATTATGCCCCTTGTAATAAAAAAATAATAATAATTATTATAAACATTGGTCAAAAAAAAATTTAATTATAAACAATTACATGTGGGTTTGCTGGGTAATCAATTAGAACATTCATATTGATAGTGTTAAAGTAGATTGTTAGTAGAGTTATAGTTAACAATTCAAAAAAAATTTACATTGATAGTATTAAAGTAGTTGTTAAAAGAATTATTTTAACAAATTGTTAATTTTATTGTTAAAGTTAACAATAAACTTAACACTTGATGTAATATTTTATTTCTTTTTTTATTTAATTATAAAATAGTTGACTGACTCATAAGAAAGCAAGAAATATGCAAACTCACCGTCGGAAGCTGTCAATGCAAATGGATATTTTAAAAATTCTCATCAGCATTCTAAATTCTTATCAGAATTTCTTTCTCCAGCTAGTACAACAATTTCAAACAATAGAATGTCTTCCACCATTCTCAAACAAAAAATTCTACCGTTCCCAAACAGTAAAATCCAACAATACAACTTTCAAACATCACCCCAATTTGATTCACATTGCAAGTAATGTGAGTATCTTTAAACAAGTTGCCTAATTTTTTTAGAAGTTAAACTATGGCTGAAATTGGAGTTTGCCCTAAAATTTTGGGGGAAATGTTGAACGGAATTCATTGATCCTGAATAAACAAGTAGTTCAACAAGGAAGAGTAGCATTGTCCTGATTTCCATCTAAAAATTTCAGTGTGAAAACTACTTAAATCTTTTGAATAAAGAAAAAAAACGAAATCTATAAAAATAAAATGACATATTTTTTTATGACTTTAAGATGTGCAAATGAAATTTTTTGTATACATAATTAAGAAATAAGACATAAAAATTAAAAAATATTTAGAGAAAATTCAATAATATTTCTTTAAACTCCAGTTTTATAAGTTATATAGAGATTGATGACCAAAGTAATAAAAATGTGATAAAAGGTAATTTCACCATAGGTCCCTAGTCTTTATGGGTGTAAAATTGTCCTTTTATGAAAATTTAATGATTTAAATAGATGGAAAGTGTCAATGGGCACTTGAGGAGAGATTTCCTCAAAGGCTAAGGACCCATAGCACTAAAAATAAAGGTTATGAACATAATCTATCAAAGGTTAAAAGGTTAAAGACGTCAAGTGTAAATTACCCTTTTTTTGCGCATGGTTGGTTAACGGTAGGGCTGGACATCTTCCGTTAGTGGGACCTGAAGGCAAATTTGTATAAAGGTTGAGGACACACAGAAATAGAAACAAAGGTTGGGGTGTGATCTCTCACTCGTTGGAAGGTTGGAGACGTTATGTGTAAATTACCTAATTTGAAAAGATGTAAATGTATATGCATATATATATATATATATATAAGATGAATGTAGCTCTAATTCTTCTTATATAACTATTGATGACAACATCCATTATTTTTTTTCCTGATACAAAGGGAACATAGAGGAGGGGAGGGAAATTATGGGAGGGACATGTGTGGTTTGAACTCAGGACTTCTCACTTGAAATGTAAGTATCTATCTACTGTACTATAATTCGAGCCACAGCAAATCCATGATGTTGATGCTAACAAAGTCATTTATGTTATTGTTTTATCTTTTATTTTAAATTAAGTTTTGATTGAGAGTTAATAAGTAGATTAAAGTTTCATACTTTTTTCAATTTTTTGCGCATTTAGTTTGAAATTTTTTTTATACAATTGGGGAAATTTTAAAGAGAAATATATTAATTTGAAAAATTAATTTATATGATTGACATACTTAAAGACATCATTATATATAAAGGGAATGTTTGTAAAAAGTAACAAAAATAATAGATAGACAAAAACTGACTAAAAATTTAATGCCACAGTTATTTAGTTTGCATTGCACACTATGTGGATGATAATTATATTTTCATTTAAGATATTAGTTTATATAAATAGGTGAAATAATTTTTTTGGGTTAATTACACCTAAAGTCCCCAAATATTTTAAGTTATTATCGATTACATCCCCAACTTTTAATTTTCCTTTTGGTGTCCTCAACTTTTTAAAAGTGTTACACCTAAGGTCATTGAGACGGAAACCATTTATTTTTCTGTTAAGTTTGGGCTGTCATTTCTAGCAGCCAACACCCCATCTTTTTTTTTAACATTAAAATATTTATTTTTTATATTTTACCATAATACCCTCAAACTTAACTAAAAAATAAATGATTTCCGTCCCAGGGACCTTAAATATAATGCTTTTAAAAAGTTAAGGACATCCAAAAGTAAAATTAAAGGTTGGAGACGTAATCGATAATAACTTGAAAGATTAGGGATGTTAAGTCTAATTAACCCTTTTTTATGTAAAAACGTTATAGAATAGATTTTTGAACTTGCGCCCTTTTGCAATTAAAATTGTTACCTTTTCTTCCGTCCAAATTAATTACAACTATAAAGTAATCCATTTGCATTTTTCTAGTTTTCCATTGAATCTTTTTTAAATAACTGAAACTTTTCTACTACATTTTTATTCAAATGAAGTCAACTCTTTTACTCTTGATGATTATATGGATGTAAGAACCAAAAAAAAAAAATGTCTTTTTTCTTTTTTTCTTTTTGCTACACCTCACTGCATTATGTTCCAAAGTAATTAAATTTCAATATTTTTCCTTCTTACATTACTAACAATTAAAAACAACTTTTACTACATGTTAGGTTTCTTTTTTTTTTTTTTTGTCATCTGACATAATAATTTTTAATTATCAACTTTTTTACTGCATAATCTGACAATAAATTACCTTTTAAAGAGAAAATTAACAGTAGGTAATTAGTAGCCTAAAAATTTGTTAATCATACTCTTTAAAATAATATAAAACTCAAAATGTTCCAATTTCATCAATCAATCTCATACAAAGATTTGCTTGCAAGTGTTTTTTATGTTAAACAAAAAAATGCATGCTACATTATTGTTTTCTTCCTGAAAAATTTATGCACATCTTAAATTTTAAATTATATATATATAAGCTGCTAACTTCAGTTGGCACTGTAGAACCAATTTTGTATTGGACAGCGATTATTCTGATTTCCAAATTTGCCCTTCTGAATCCTCTCTTTTTTCATTTTCAAACCCTGAGAGTACACGATTGACATAACACTTCCATCATAACTTCACCTGCTCCCACACCTTGTTTCTTGTATTAAGAATGAAAAATTTTCCAGTTGCACAAGAAATTATAAAATTTAGCTAGGAAAAATTATGGGAAATGAAAATATTCTCTATCATAAATAAATATCTATGCATCTCAAGAGTTAAAAAAATGTTTAATCTATAAAATAAATAAATATATAAATCATAGCCAATATATACAATACTAGAAGTTATAACTCATAGCAATATTTTAAACATAGAGGTTAAAAAAATAACATTAATTAGTGTATTAATCAATATATAAGATTGCATTAATAATAAAATTAAAAATTGTAATTAAAATGACATTGACTAGGTTATATAATAATCATGATTATAGGAAACTAGCTAATCTACTATTGCGTTTCACGGGAAACACATATACATCTCTAAAATAAACTAAAGCAATAATTAATTAAACGATAAAAAATAAAAGTGATATACGTTCATCAACTAGATCGCTCGAACTAAAAATTAACTAAAAGAAAAATATGTTCATCTGCTTCCAAAATGGATATTCTATGTTAATTGATCGATCGCGGGCAAATATATTTGTGCAATACACACACATATATATATATATATGTTTGTATACTTACTCGATTAGACGGCCTGAATGTTGCTTTGATTATTCAAATATAAAAGGAAAGATATAATTACGAATTTGATTATTATACTTACTCAGTTAAACATAAGAAAGGAGATAATTAAGAATTTGATTGATACACTTACTTGATTAATCAAAATCTAAAGTATCTCTAAAGACCAAAAGTTTCGCCTCAAAAATTGGGAGATGATTAAAAATTATTATATAAAATTAAAAGATACAATAAACAAAATTATGCAAATTTGAAAAAAAAATTAAGGTGAGCATATAAATAGATTATTAAAAATTACTATGCAAAATTAAAAAATTAACCCACCACTTTGTTAGTATTATCTGATTATTATTAAAGTGTACGAAAATAAAAACAGAAAAATAAATGGGACATCAGTGACATCATCATGACATTAAATTCCCAATTCCCCTAGGATACCAGTTTTAAGCGAGAAAAATTAACACACCATTTAGTTAGTATTATAAATATATAGATTACTATTAGGGTGAACGAAAATAAAAATAGAAAAATAAATAAAATATCAGCGACATCATCATGATATCAGATTCTTAATTCCCTTAGGATGTCAGTTTTAGATAGAAAAAATTAACCCACCACTTAATTAGTATTATAAATATATATATTATTATTAGGGTGAACGAAAATAAAAATAGAAAAATAAATGAGACATCAGCGACATCATCATCACATCAGATTTCTAATTCCCTTATGATGCCAGTTTTAAGTTAGAAAAATTAACCCGCCACTTAGTTAGTATTATAAATATATAGATTATTATTAAATTGAACGAAAATAAAAATAGAAAAATAAATGAGATAACAACGACGTCATCATGACATCATATTCGTAATTCCCTTAGTACGCCAGTTTTAGGCGGGAAAAATTAACACATCGCTTAGTTAGTTTTATAAATATACTAGTATATGCACACGTGTGATGGATGGGTAGATAACACACAAAGGTCTTGCTGGCAAGAAATAAAAATACTAATGACCATCATATATACACTTCAATGCAAATTGTGAAGGTGTACCAACATAGTGATCGAGTAGAGTGAAAGTATCCAAAATTATACCTGTCAAAATAGTTCAAATAACTCAAACTAAAATAAGAATTACTTAACAACACAATACAACTAATCAATTTACAATGCACAACTCCATTAAATCCTCTGTTTTCATTCATCAATTTGTGTCCACAATTTTGTTTGTACTTCGTAACATGAGTTGATATGGTCACACCTGAGAGAAGTAAAGGTGCAAATAAAACAATTATAAGATATGGGATACTATAAATGTGTTTCTCTATAATACAAAAAAAGACCATTGCCAAGTATGACCCCTATCTATTCCAGTAGTAACAACGTTTTTGCATTTAACAATATCTAACAGACAACCAACATATTCAGAGAAATAGACAAAATTTATATAGTATAATAACACTCAATGTAAGCACCGACGTTACATAAAATTATTAAACTCATCAACTACAAAATTAGTTAGAAAGTAAAAAATAAATAAATAAATAAATAAATAATGACTTCAATCAAAGATAGAACATATTGTTGAATATCAAATTTGATTGATTATCATAATATTATGCATATCAAAATCAATAAGAAATGAAACCCACCATGTAAGTTTATGATCATAAAACACAACAGATAATAAAGCCAAAATGGTAAGATAATTATCAAGCTAGAACATTAATAAAATAAAACTGAAAAGCTTAAAAAGAAAAGAAAAGAAAAGAATCTTGTTAGAGACAAACTTCAAACTTGTTTTTACACTGAAACTATATAGCAATTTAAAGAAATCCAACCAACAGTGCTTAGCCTAAGGGCTGAACCCATTGTTCTATATTGAGTCGCTGTTCTATAAGAATTGCATGATATAATTTGAACAATTAATCTTCTTTCATAAAGGGTCTGGAAAAAATTTGCTAGTATAAGAAAATTAACAGAGTGTGTGTCAAATTGACCGGCCAACCACCAAACCGTTAAGATCAATCAAAGAAAAAACCCAACCTCCACTTAAACCCTAAAAACTCCTACAATTAATCAAGCTTCGTCTTTCAACAAGCCACGGTGATTCTACAACTATTCACGGGAGTTACTGTTCACGCCGACACTATTCACGCGAGTTACTGTTCATCAGGAAGAAAAATTACAG